>JADRCD010236428.1:11993-46359 GCA_019843815.1 Montemys delectorum | reverse complement strand
AATTAAACACCGCTGGTCAGCAGCAAGTTGTCTAAAGAGCTCTATGCCCCCTTTCCCCTCTAACTTTCTTTCCCTCCTACCTAATGTTAAGGGGTTGGAAGGGACTGGGGTGGAGACGGATGGTAGATACAAGAACCCAATAAAGTAAAAAAGTCCACCTGCAAAGTTATACTAGGGAAACTGCAGCCCTTCTCTGGATTTTAATAACTCACGGTGTCGAGAAAGACCCTATCTATGGTAGCCTTCGTTGTATGGTAGGTCATGTTGTTGCTGAGGCTCCTTGGTGGCAAGGACGTGGGAAGAGTCTGAATTGACCCCATGCAGAGTCCAGCAGAGAATCCTGCTGAATCAGGATCTGAGAGCTGGTGAGTGCCCAGAGCAGGAGATGGAGGTTTGTCAGGAGCCTGAAGTCCTGAAGTCACCCTAAGGCTCCCTGTCCAGGCCGTTCCTCTCCTGAGCCCTCACAAAGTGGCTGTCTCTGCTGTTAGACTGACCCGTGTGTGGCTGTCTCTGCATCTCTCCCTGAGAGCATGAGATAGCCCATGTTGCTGCCTGTAACAGCTGCTCCCTGTATAGTTGAATAGCAGGGTCAACAAGAGCTGTGTGGCACTGGCACCAAAGCCAGCCCATGAGCATAGAGTGGTTCATCTGTATCTGCAGGCCCTGTAAGGAAAGGGCACAGAGAATCAGATGTTACGTGTGGTCTGCAGAGCCTGAGCTAATGTTCAGATCCAGAATCTCACGCCACACGCGTCCACTCCCCGACTCTTCCCTGAGTCGGGCCTTTCCCAGGCTAGGCTAATCCAAGCAGAGAGGTTGGGCAGTTCTTGAGAAAGGCTTCCTGTACCCATAGTACAGATGGCCACAGACTGTGTACTTGGTGTGGAGTGGCCAGGTCATGTAATACACAACCCAGGCAATAGCTCCAAACAACTGGTCCTAGCTCAGTGCCATGGTGCTAATGTGGTGGTTATGCAGAGAGTATGGCCAGGCTTGTTTCTGCTTTGTTGAATAGACGCTCAGCTGTTCAGCACTGAGAGAAAACACTGACCCCTGCCCGTGGCCTTTTATGTTGCATTTATTGCACTCAAGTGACCACCCACTTGTGTGTCCTTTGCATGGCTCTCTCTTCTGTTAATAATTTTGTGCTTGAGCTTAGGGTCATGTTATCTGAACGACATTTATAAGTGTGTATATGTATGTTTACCTGTGTGTTACCTGTGTGTGTACATGTGAATGCCTGCACCTGTGTGTATTGTGTATAGACATGTACTTGTGTGTGTATGGGCGTACACATATATGTAATGTGTGTATTTATGTGCATGTGTGCATGCACCAGTGTGTCCCCATGTGTATGTATAGACATGTACACATATACTTGTGTATTTGTGTATACATGTGTGTGTCCTTGTATGTGTATGTATGTGTGTACCTCTGTAAATCCATTTGTGTACATGTATGTATCTCTATGTTTGTGTATACATGTGTGTGCATGTGTCCATGTGTATATAACATGTCTGTAAGTATGCATATTTTCATGTATGTATATATCTTTGTATGTATATGTAGATGCATGTGTACATGTGTGTGCTAACCTTGATGGAGAAGTGTGGAATGCTCACCCATGTGTGTTCCTATAGAGGCCATAGGTAGATGCTCATTTCCTTTGTGATTGATTTACCTTGTTTTTTTGGAGACAGGGTCTCAAACTGAACCTGGAGCTCACTGATTGGCTACACTGAATGGCCAGCGAGCCCCAGCGACCCTTTTCTCTCTGTGTCCGCAGCGTATGCTCAGAGCTGTTTGTTCTTTAATGTGTGTGGGGGTGGTCTGAACTCAGGCTCTCGTGTTATGCAGCCATACAGAGCCCTCTCCCAGCCCCATAAGAAGTCATCACGCCCACTGCTGTGACTTTCCTGGCTTGCTTTGCTCAAAGCATGTCTATCCTTTCCACACACATTAATCAACCTGTCAGCCTTCATTAGGATTCTGTGGGATCCATGGACAATGCACGGGACACGGACGCCCGTTTACCCTGAGTTACTCATGTCAGTCACTCTATAGCATGTTTTTCACCTTCAGAAGCTGATTTCATCCTAATTACACAAGTGCTAAATAACTGCCATTTCATCTGGCTCTTCTGAGTTCAAAGCAGAGATTCAAAGCCACAACTGGCTGGCCAGGACTCAAACCTTACAGCAGAGACCGGCAAGGCAACAGTGTCCCTGGTGGCTGCGGTCTTTGAAGTGCCAGGATGAATCGGGGTGAGAGAGTACCCCACGTCCTGCTGTTCTGATGGTGGTCTTTGTCATCAGCTGGATCTGCTGCTCTATGGCTACTGAAGTGGCCAGAATGTGTCACACTTGGAGCCAAGGAGAGGGCTCAGCAGGAGTCCATGGTGGGGTGTTTGGCAGTGGAATGCTTGCTGGGGCACCTTCTGTCTGTCTCACAGCCTCGTTTGTCTACTCTAGGACTGTCCCTTTATCGTCTGCATGACCTATGCCTTCCACACACCAGACAAACTCTGCTTCATCCTGGACCTGATGAACGGTAAGCAAGCCCCAGATGTCTGGCTGCCCTGTGAGCTCTGCATGGTGTTGGCTCTGAGCCGGTGGCCCTCAGACACACCGGGCTCTGTGAGTCTGTCCCATAGTTAGACTCTCATTGTAGTTTAAGGGCATCTTTGCCCTTTGGTTTTGAGTAGAACCATCTTGCAATACTGGCTGTGATTTCTCCCACCCTGCCATGTTCTCCCCTGGAAGCTGGGTCTAGAAACTTCTCACAAAATAAATACTGGCCGTGAAGTATTGTCCTCTGGACTGCAGCTGGCCTCCGTCTTTAATTAGCTTATTTCCTGGTCTCAACTCTTAGGAATGAAAGATCTCCCAAGAACATAGGCCAAAGATAGACATGCATTTAGAAGCTGGCCCTCAAGGGCTCTGATTTGTGTGCATTCGGTCTTTTATTGTCCTTGTCTCCTGAGTCCTCAGGACTCTGTGTTCATCTCTGAAACCATCCATGAACAGCACCTCAAAAGGCGCAGACACAAAATGTTCATCTGGAAAATGCTTGCAGTGTGAGAATGTGGTATCTGAGCAAATTGGAGTATTTTTAGGAAAAGCTGAAACGCAATATGAGCCATTCAGATGTTCAGTTGTTTGTTTTTTTCTTTTAGTTCCCTTAAATTTTATTGAGTGTGTGATTTAAGCTCACAGCTAGCCCCAAAGTAGGAAGGACAAAGATTGGTAGTGAGTTAAAGACAATGCCAGAGCTGGCAGTTCAGGCCGTGTGTGTGTGTGTGTGTGTGTGTGTGTGTGTGTGTGTGTGTGTGTGGTGTGGTGTATGTATGTGTGTTTGTGTATATATATGTGTGTATGTGTGTGTTTGTGTGTGTGTGTGTGTATGTGTGCTTGTGTGGGTTTGGGGGGCAGAGGGAGCTGTGGTCATGGAGGGGTAAAGGCAGAGAGGCCCCTTCCCTGCCAGGGCCAGGCTGGCCCACTAGAAAGAGCTGGGTGCCCTTTATTGAGTGTTTCAGTATGTGCACAAGGAGGGAAGAGCTGCCTGAAGTCCAGGGTATCAACACTGGACATGCGCAGCCTTTCCCATCTACCCCCACCCCACCCTGGGCCTTATGAACCATCCTTGAAGTCACAAAGCTATTTCCTTTTCCCAATACCATGTTACAAACGATTCTGAACATGTGACCATAAAACTGTCACCCTTGACAGTTTTATGAGGGCTCTGGAATCCCCATGGCCTGGGTTTTGTCAGCTACACTTCCCTGTTGGACAGCACCAGCATCCAATCTCCTTCTGTGAGGCCAGTTTAAGGTTTATTTATATTTTGGGTTTTGTTTTCTCACAATGGCAGATCAAGGAGTGAACTACATGGATGGGTTCAGTTACTGGGAGGGGTTTAAATAACCTGGAGGTTCTGCCAGGTGGCCCATGATTGATGGTGTCACGGGCAGCTGAGCCTCAGTGGTGGGTCTGTTCCATCCATGAGACAAAGTCTTCGCCATCATCCTCTTGAAGTCGTTTCTGTAATGAGCAGCACCTCTAGCCAAATTAACAGAAATCAAAGACACATGTTAAGGCCAAAGGGAGGCGCCATTACCCCTTTTCTTTAGCACCCTTGTTATGTGAGGTGACCTCTGTCTCCTCTCAGTGAACATCTGTGACTTGCCCTCTGGGTTTCTGGTTGCAGGGGGCGATATGCATTACCACCTCTCCCAGCACGGGGTGTTTTCTGAGAAGGAGATGCGGTTTTATGCCAGCGAGATCATCCTGGGCCTGGAGCACATGCATACCTGCTTCGTAGTCTACAGAGACCTGAAGGTGAGAAGGGTCTGGATGTGCCCAAGGCCCTCTGGGAGCCTCTTTCTCTTGCAGCAGGGCCCTGTCCCTATCTTCCTAGCCCTGTCTTAGCCCTAGCAAAGTGGCTCACTGTGTGACCACCTCAGGGAGTGATACCTGTGGCCAATTCCTGTTGTCATGGCAACCTCAGTGCCTATTAAGGTGCTGGGTGCAGCTCATACTAAGTCGAGCAGTTACACAAAAAAGGACAGCATCTTTCAGGCATTTCCCATTTTGCCTATATAATTGTGGTTCAATAGCTGCTCAGCAAGGAGCAGATCTTGCTCTGATGGTTGGTCAGAACTTGAGAGGGATAAAGATGACCATGAGCCAAGATAGAGAAAGATGCTGTGGGACAAGGCAGTGGGACAAGGCTGTGGGACAGGGCTGTGGGACAAGGCTGGTGGGAGGGTGAGGGGTGGGTTGTGCCATGTCGTTCAGCCTGGGGACATCTCATGGTGGTTCCTCCCTGAGCTGTGCTCATGTCTCTGCCTTTGCCCCAGGGCCAAGAAGCAATGGCTCTGAGCACTAGGACCTCACATTCTACAGGTGTGCTTTGAGATGGGCCCTCCACTGAAGGGGGAACCTGGCTGGTTGTTCCGTGTGTCCAAGGTGACACGGCACATCAATGTGTGACACAGACAGGCGAGAAAAACAAAAAGAGGGACTGCCTTACTGAGGGATTCTGTAGCTGTGATAAACCATCATGCCCAAAACGAATGTGGGGAGGAAAGGGTTTATCATAGCCCATGGTCCATCACACAGGGAGCTCAGAGCAGGAACTCAAGCAGGGCAGGAACCTGGAGGCAGGAGCTGAAGCAGAGGCCATGGAGGGTGCTGCTCACTGGCTTGTTCCCCATGGTTTGCTCAGCTTGCTTTCTTATAGAACCCAGGACCATCAGCCCAGGGATGGCTCACACTCAATGGGCGGGGCCTCCCCCATCAATCACTAATGAAAAAAATGCTCTTCAGGCTTGCCTACCGATCTTACAGAGACAGGTTCTCAGTTACGGTTCTCCCTTCTCAGGTGACTCCAGCTTGTGTCAAGTTGGCAAAACCTCCAAAAGAACAAAAATAAAACAAAAAAACAAACAAGCAAGGTCATGCAGGACAGAGATCTAACAGAGTATAGACACCTGTGTGTTGTAGAATTCATGTGATCCCTGTCCAGGGTTTCTACCCTGCCTTGATCATTTAGTTCCTGGATAAAACACACACACACAACCTTTATATTTACAATAAGCCTTTAACAGCACAAGAGCTGGGCAGATATCTACCCTCTGTGCTATTAGAATCTACTCTCCTATCGATAACCCCGAGTTATTACTTGCTCTGTTTCACCTGGGCTGCTCTGAACTCCAGTTGGCCAGCCCTCAGGGCCGTGTTTTCTTGACTCCTAACCCATGGCGTCTCCTTCCTCCTACACCTTCTTCTCCCTCTTGCAGTCTCCTCCGACTCCCAAGCCCAGGAACCCTAAACCCCACCTTTATCTTGCCTGCCCAACTATTGGCTGTTGCATCCTTACTCACCAGTCAGAAATAACTAGGGGTCAGGGTTGCACAGTACCCCATGGGTCTATGAGCAGACTCTCCTCTCTGGGGCAACCTAGTCTTGGGGGCCTGCACTTAGAATTACAATACACAGCAACAGGCCACACCTCCGCACCTGTGTAAGATATGTAAGTAACCGAAAGAGGATGACAGACAGTTTACACATCGGACAGGAAAACGCCTGGAGAAAGTGTTTGACCCTCATTTCTGTTTCCTTCTGGAATGATCTAAATGCACAATGGGCTAGAACAAAATCATGTCCCTTTCTCCTAGGTTCTGTAAGGTGTGTGTGTGTGTGTGTGTGTGTGTGTGTGTGTGTGTGTGTGTGTGTGTGTGTTTGAGACAGGGGCTTCACTAGGTAGCCCAAGGCAGCATGGAACTTGAGATCCTCCTGCCTCAGCCTCCCGAGTGGCTGGATGACAGACGTGCCACTGGGCCCTGCTACTAACAGACTTGTTAAAATCTAGGAGTAAAAAAAATGCTGCATTTTGTCCTGGGCACATGCTTTTTTTTTTAAAGAGTACTTCTGTGAAGTGTTTAGGAAGTTAAAATAATTAGTCTTAGCTTTTATGTGAACATATAAAAGCCAGGATAGTTGTTTTTATTGAACTAGAAATAGCCAGATGCTGGTTGGCTCGTGGTATATTAGTTGTTCATGAATTTTACGAGGAAGCAGATACACACAGACAGCTCAGGGCTGCCGCTCCAGTGTCTTAACCGAAACCCTTGGAACGACTTCTCCCATTCCTCGGGGAGTCTTGTTTCCTTAGCAGGCGATGACGTCATTTAATTCTCATTCAAATTCTAGTCACTCATGGTTATTCATGTTTTAGTGCTATAGGATCTTGCTGTTATTTTTATTTTAGACAAACAATAGGTGTTCCTCGGGTGGCAGAAAGATATTCCTGAGGCAACTGCAGGTGTTTCTGTGTGGGGAGTGGTGGTGGGGGGTGTTCTTCGTTTCTGTGATTGCACCAACCAAAATGAATTTGCATGGAAACAGATTAGATCAGAGTCAGGGTCAGATCCAATTGGTAGGGCCCTGGTCAGTGATGGCCATCCATCAGGACTGGCCTGGTGCTCTGGGATGCTTCCACCCCTCGGGTCAGCAGCTGTACATCTCTGTAAGATTCCTCCCTGTCTCAGCAGTTGCAGCCGTGTTCTCTGAAATCTTAGGGTCCACAGTTAGCATGAAGCCCGTGCCCCATTACTAGGATGTCTGTGCTGGTTACACCATAGCTCTTGGAGTAATGGGGAGGACATGCGTCAAGCCCATGGTGGGAACCCTCCTGCCTCCTGCCCCTGCCCCCCCCCCACTGGATGTTACCCTCTGGTGAGAGGGGGGTATGGTCACTCTCAGAGCCCCTTCCTGCTGAAGTCAGCAGAATGGTGCTGGGTTCGTGGCCCTGCTGTCTTGGTTTGAGGACACCGGGGTTCCCAGTGATGACACAGGGGTACACCCTGTAGAGATCACAGTTTCCATGGTAAAGTGATGTTAGGGTACACCCTTGAAGGTCATGCCATCCATGATGAAATGATGTTGGGGTACAGCCTCGGGAGCTCTTGGGGACTCTTGAACCCTCTTTCCCTTCCAGCCTGCGAACATCCTCCTGGATGAATATGGGCACGTGAGGATATCGGATCTTGGCCTTGCCTGCGATTTCTCCAAAAAGAAGCCTCACGCCAGCGTGTGAGTATCACATCCGCCACGTTTGCTGCGTTTCTGCACCAAGGCCCCTGTGTTCAGGCAGAACCGCCTGGCCACCTTGCACCCCTTGCCTGCTTCTCTCACCAGCTGAGATGTTCTGTGGTGTACGCAGTATCAAGATGATGGGAGCGGAACAGAAGGGCAGAGTGCTCCCTGTCACTGTCTGTGGGGACAGACTTAGGCTCCTGAGGAGCCAGCTCACTCAGGAACTGGCTGGCTCATGGTGGGAGGGGATCTGGCTCTGCAGAAGCTGAGTGCACACTGCGAGCCTGTGAGACTCTGCGAGCCTGTGAGACTCTGCGAGCCTGTGAGACTCTGCGAGCCTGTTTGACCTTCAGTTCCTTCTCCCATTAAAACTAATAAATTGGTTTAGGCCATTGCCAGAGTGTATGTGTGTCAGAGGCTGTGCCCTAGAGAGGCATGTGACTGCTGCCCAGAATACCCCAGGGAGGGCTCCGGACCCATTTCCCATCTCCCTCTGCTGCACTTCTGAGAAGTCGGGAATAGCTGGGAACCAGCCACCTACTTACTTGACAGGTCATGCTGTTAGCCCATGCTGTGAGCCAGTCGTTTGCCACAGGGAAGTATGCCCTGAGCCAGCAGTGAGGGCTCACTGTGTAGTGGTGGCAAAGCTAAGTGCAGGTGGCATGGCCTGGGGCCACCTCTAAGTAAAAGCCTTGCCGGAGCTCTGAAGAAGCTGTGTGAAGCATGCGGGTGAAGCCACACCCGAGCCCCCACTTTGCCATTTACAATGTTTCCTTCTCAGCTATGAATGGCTAAGTGGATAGATAGTATTGTTACCACTCAGCCGAGAGCCTGAGTTCAGTCTCCAGAACCCACATGAGATAGAAGGAGAGTCCTGACTCCTCTAAGTTCTGAGACCTTTACACGAAAGCTGTGGCCTGAGGATGCCACCACTCTCTGGTGTTGCTAACGTTTTCAGTTTGCTGTGCTTACAGCTTGAGTAGGAGAGTTCGTGAGAGCTCCTCTTCCCAGAACCTCAGCTTTGTGTCATAGGGTTGTTTATCCCACTAGCCTGGCTGCCTCAGTCCTGAGAGTCACACCAGCTCCAAACGGAGGGCTGTTCTGCCTGCTTCTTGGGGAACTGTATTTGAACAGTGTCTTGGTGTCTTTTTCTTGGCTGTGATAAGATGCCCTGACAAAAGCAGCTTAAGAAAAGAAGGGTTTATCTGGTTCCTCATTCCGGGTTAAAATGCCTCTTGGCAGGGGCATCCCAGCTGTAGGACTGGAGACAGCCAGGCACATCACATCCAGGCAGGAAACGGCACACACTCAGCTCACTTTGTCCTCTTAATACAGCTGGGGACCCAAACCTAGGGAATGGTGCCACCCACTTTTAGTGTGGGTCTTCCCACCTCAGTTAACCTAAGTAATACAGACTCGGGCATGCCCAAGGGTGGGTGATCCCCACCGGGTGCACCTAGAGGCTTGTCTCCTGGGTGTTCCAGATCTGCCATGTGGACAGCTTGACACTGACCATCTCAAATAGTATTCACAGAGAGATTGGACTGAGGGTCCTAGGCTCCTGGTTTAAATGCTGGCACCAGGGCCACCACTTTATGCAGATAAAGGTACAAGGAGCATGTCTTTAAAAAAAATTTTTTTTTCTATTGAGGCAGTTTGTGGCTAGGGCTGGATGAAGGCTTTGGAGCCATAGATCTGGGTTTAAATTTTTTTTCCTCCTGTCATATCTATTCTTTCTTGCCTCAAGGAGAGGATGGCGATGTTGCCCTCTCGTGACAGTTTCAGGCATGAGCCTGTGGACCTGCTGGACCTGGCAGCTGGCAGAACCCCAGGCAGATAGGGATTACTGGGGTGCCAGGGAATCCAGTAAGACTGGGTATGTGTCATGGGCCAGATCTCAGCTGCTTCAGGTATGGCCTAGCTAGCTGCATTCAATATGGTCTGTACAAGACTCCATGCATTATGGGTGTTAATAGCCATTATTGACAGTGTGCAGATTAAGAGAAATAAAGAAATAAAGAGAAATAAAGTTGAGTCATGGGCGCACAGTGGGACTGCAATTGAACTCCCCTGTCCAATGCAAATGCTGCACTCCAGGTTGAGGAAACTCCCTGCCCCCGGCTCTGAAGTCGGCTGCCTTCACAGATGGGTCTGGGTTAATATATGTGGTCCGGATCCCACCCTACCTTTGGGTTTTCTTTTGTTCAAAGCCACATGAACCTTGAGCACCCATCTCTCGTCCCCTGGGCTGCAGGCTCCCAGGTTATGGTCGTCCTGAATATAGCTATGGAGGAGCCCTGGCAGATGGAAAGAAAAGCTTCCGGAATTGAGTGTATTGCCTGTGACTAGTTTGAGCCTGTGCTTACCTTATGGAGGAGTGCAGAGCTTACCTGTGCCACAGTTGTCCTTGCTAAGCTATACTCCTGTATTCACAGTGGCCCATCTGCCCAGCTGCCCGTCAGTGAGCATCTGGCTGCCATGCAGGCCAGTGAGGGAAACCCCAATGTCAGTAGTTCTAGTTGACTCTAAAGAACACCTACAGAGCCTACCCATCCATATCTGCCTGTTTGATCTCACTGGATATCCCTCCACCCCCCAAATTGGGGTTCAGTCATGGGTACCACCTAAAAGTCACCTCGAAGGGCCTCCAGGCAAGGCTGAAACTTTCCCAGAAAATATTTTAGAAGCCCTGGCAGAGGTCTCCTCCCTTCCCGGCATGGCTCTCTTGATTTTATGCTGGCGCCTTGCAGAGAGAGCCACGCCGGCTGTGATCTGCAGCACCTATATCACGTATTACGCAGTTTCTTCAAACCACTCCAGTGGGCTCCAGTGACCGTCTGTGATGCTTACTGGCCAGGGGTTCCCGAGCCGATCCTTGGTGTGTCTAAGCAAGTCAGTAGCACTCACCACAGGGAACCTGAGATTTGAACCTGTCTCCTGTCCTACATGGGTTCAGTGTACCCCCTGGGCCTTGTGATGCTGAGCTCTGGCCACACCTGCATTCCCTCAGAGCCCTTTCATCCTTTCGTTGAAGACAGATCATCTGCAGATGAGGGCTTTGTTCCCTAGGTCCCTCTGACAAACCTTGGGGCACAGTGTATGAACCCTTGGGTCTTCATGGATACCCACCTAGCACCTAGCTGGCCAGATCATTTGAATCAACTCTGATGGTCAGAGGGGTGGCAATGCCTCAGCCAAACTGCCCTCACATCCTCCTTCCTGTCCCATGTGAACTCACGGTTGCCTCTTGCGGCAGGGTGCTCAGTACAGTGGTGTGTGCGCGCGCGCACACACACACACACACACACACACACACACACACACACACGTACATGCTCACTGTGTTCAGTCACTGCTCTCTCACAATGGGTCAGCCTCCTGATTTTAGAATGTACTCCTGTGACCATCTCCCTTCCCTCTCCAGGGGCACCCATGGGTACATGGCTCCTGAGGTGTTGCAGAAGGGGACGTGCTATGACAGCAGCGCCGACTGGTTCTCCCTGGGCTGCATGCTCTTCAAGCTCCTGCGTGGGTGAGTGGAACAGGGATGTCCTGTCCTGGGGGTACTTGGATCAAGTGGAGGTTAGCTGTGGTAGAGGACTTGCCTCATGTATATGGTGCCCTGGGTTCCATCCTCAGTGTGGGAGTGGGGAGATCACCTAATTACTACGAAGATGTCTTATTAAAGCAGAGCGTCCTTTAAGCCACACTGCTGTCGTAGGTGACGGACGGTCACAGTCACTTTCCTGTTTTACTCAGGCTGGATTCTGTCCTGAGGGCTCAGAGCTCAGAGCCTGTGGCTTCATATTTTGTTCCATTGCCACAGGGGCGCATACATTTTAAAGGAGGTCTAAGCTAAAATAAGAGAACAAACCAGGAGGGCTTGGAAGCATTTCCCCTGTAGACAGTGTTCTGGGGCTAGACAAAAGTATTAAAGTGTAGATGATTGGGGGGGGGTCTCCCTGCCTCAGACCCCATGTACAGATGACTTCTCGTGATTCCTGAGCCTTGAGCATCTGGGGAGTTGGGGGGCGGAGGGTGAAGGAAACAAAGGAGCCCTTCCCGAAAAGTCCACATTTCTCCCTGAGCTTCCTACAGCTGTGTCTGATGCTGACCTTTCTGTATTCTGCTAGGCTATGGGGATGATGAGCTGGTTTTAACTGGGAGCCCAGGCATGTCCTTCATTCTCACTAAAAGGTCTAAGAAAGGCTCTCATCCCCACTTCCTATCCAGATTTCCCTCTTATCAGTTGCCAAGAAGCCTGGCCCCGCAGTCTGCTGAGGGCTCACCACACCCCCTTGGAAAACTGGTTGAGTGTACCGTGGCCACTGTCTGTCTTATTTGGTGCGTTTGAAGAGCTGTTGAACTCCACAGCCCTCCCAACTTGGCTCCAAGTATGACTCAGTACATCCTGGGTGCTTCCGTAATCCAATTCCGCTGTGGCCATTGTATTCCCCGAGGATCTAAAATTATATTACCACTGAGAAAGTCGGGTCTGTTATTTCATAATTGTGTTACCAGTACCATGCTGGAGGAGACCAGGCACCCTTAATTTCTGAAGGGCAGACTAGCTGACCTGATTAGCATTTATGCTAGCCTGAGGAAGCCATTTCCCAGGGAGGACCCCTTCTTCCCCCCCGTACACACTGCAGGTTTAGGGAGACACCCAGGAGCCCCTCCAGCCCCTCTGGATATGCAGAGTCTGAGCTTCAAGAGTCCAAGTTGACTCACAGGATAAGAGATAGAAGAGTACCCAATAAAGTACTCCAGGGAACTCGTGCAAGCCTGGCAAGGCTAGGATTTGCTTTTTCATGGCCGTCCCTAGCTGTTTGTAAAACAGCCCATACTTGTAGCCTGGAGAGGGTCTATGATCACATGACTTTGTTTTTGAAGAGTCAGCTTGTCTAATTAACACCTTGGTCCCGTGCAGTGCAGCTGGGATTTGCGGGTCTCGGGATGAGTTTTACAGAGCCGAAGTTTAATCTGAGTCTGTCTGAATGAGAAGATAAAAGTCCTTGGCAGGAGCCTCCTCTCCTGCAGTGGCAGGTTTTTGTCACAGACCCAAAGGCCTCTGAGGATGGTCCTAGGGACAATTGTGGAGAGATGTGGGAGAGCTGGAAGCCAGAGAGGGGGCATAGCTCCGCTGACCAAAATGCCAGACTGCAGCCTTAAAAAGAGCATCTCACAGAAGGCTGGTTCAGGCAGGACAAAGACTGACCCGGCAAGGTGGCTCAGCAGGTAAAGATACCTGTCACCAAGCCTGAGGACCTGAGTTCAATCTCTGGGACCCACATTGTGGAAGGAGATGAACCAACTCTTGAAAGTCATCCTCTAACCTCCACACCACCACCCCCATGCACACATGCGTGTGTATACATGCACACACACATATAACATATATATGCATGCGTGCATGTACACAGATGCACACTTGCACACACACTCCAATGCACACATGCATGTGTGGACATACACATACTTGTACACACGCGCTCCCAACACACACATGCAAGTGTGCACGTATATACGTGCATACTTGCACACAGAGACAGGTACACACACACACACACACACACACACACACACACACGTGGGGAGCATGAGTATAAGTGAGGATAAAATTGAAGATATCACTGAAGAATCTGTTATGTGTCCAAGCCTCTAGCTGCCCAAAGGACTGTTAGACCTTCTCCATAGCCATTTCCGGTCACTACCTCCTGATTACTTCCTGAGCCTGGAGGAGGACTCTCAGGACTCTTAGGCATGCCTGGCAAGTGGGCTTTGATGCATTCTCCCCACCCAGGTTCTCTCTCCACTGCTCACTCAAAAGCCCTTCCAGGCAGTGGTCTAACACCACAAGCAAAGAACAGTAAATGAGTTCTGACTCGGGTGATTTCAGCTTGATACACATTTATTGAGTACTTAAAGCACACAAGGGGCTTTGCCCAATGCAGAGAGAGGAGAGGAAGGAAAGAGAGAGGGAGGCTCCCCTGAGTCCTGTGAGCTGGGAAGCTCAGAAACGGGAGATCTGCTCTGGATGAGTGGGGTGACTGTGGGAGATGGGGCGCTCAGGTTGGAGAAAATGTTTCAGGGACAGAGACAGCTCACCATTGGGGCCTGGTGAATGGTGATTGCTGTCTCTGATAGGGAGTGTTAGAGGAAGCAAGGAAGACCGGCCTTGTTTCCTGGTGTTGGGGACTGAAGGTTTTTAAAGGGACGACAGGACCGTGTGATCTGCAATAAGATGATTCTGGAAGCCCCATATGATGGTTTATATATGCTTGGCCCAGGGAGTGATACTATTAGAAGGTGTGGCCTTGTTGGAGTAGGTGTGTCACTGTGGCTTTAAGACCCTAATCCTAGCTGCCTGGAAGCCAGTATTCTGCTAGCAGTCTTCAGATGAAGATGTAGAACTCTCAGCTCCTCCTGCACCATGCCTGCCTGGATGCTGCCATGCTCCCGCCTTGATGATAATGGACTGAACCTCTGAACCTGGAAGCCAGCCCCAATTAAATGTTGTCCCTTATAAGAGTTGCCTTGGTCATGGTGTCTGTCCACAGCAGTAAAGCCCTAAGACACCATTATATAGTGCCAGAGGGACAGAGACACAAGCAAGAGGCCCTCAGAAAGGCCCCATGTGCCTGAGCTTCTGTGGCAGAGAATTGGAGGGACACAAGAGCGTTATAGAGTCCACACAGATAGTGCATGGACATCCATTCCAGGCAAAGGGTAGGGTTTTGCTCTTGGAAGGGCGAACCAACACTCACAAGGACCTTTCATGAGTGTGGCCCCATGGTAGGTCTTCAGAAGAGGAACTTGAAGCTGGAGAAATGGCTCAGGGGTGAAGGGCACTCACTGTTCTGACAGAGGACCCCAGTTCGATTCCCACCACTCACATGTTTGCTCACAGCCACCTGTAACTGCAGTTCCAGGAACTCTGGCTCATTTCTCTAGCCTCAGCTGGCTCTGTGGGCACATGGTGCACAGATGCGTGCAAGCAAACATAAAATACACATACCCATAAAGTACACATACAAATAAGGACATTTTAAAGGAGGAGGAACTAGGCAGGGGACCTTCCTTACCCCAGCTGTAAATGACAGTAAACCCCACCCATGAATCTGCACCCAGGGAGGCTCAGCACTGTTCTGCATCTTTCACAAGTATCACATGTGGTTCAGAGGCCCTGGAGCTGCCCTTCATTGGCTTGGAGGAGAGAAAATGTCTGGGGCAGGATACTGAGTAGATAGAGCTCGGATCTGGAGGAACACTGCTCGCCTGGGGCAGCCTGTTCCTTTCCTAGCCCATCTTAGGCCGGCCACAGCCAGACAACCAACAAAGCTTGGCTTCAGTCTCCAGGGATACTTCTGTACTCCTTGAGGATGGTTTTGGTTGTTATAGCTCGGATGGATGGGCACTACTCAAGCATCCAAGTGCAGAGGAGAGTCCCTGTCCCCCGCAGAATTGTGGGAACCAAGAACTCTCCCTCTGGGGAAAACCCCTCCCCTGCATGCATCTTTCATCAGGCTGGGCTGTGGCCCGGGGGGTGGGGTTAAGTGCCCCTGGAATTACTGGCTTTCTTCCATAGGGGAGATGGGACCATTTGTAGCTGTTTCACTGTTATTGGCTCAAACTCCAAAAGGCATATTCAGTGTGACATACAGTCTCTCTTGCCTTCTAAAATTAAATTGTGGGAGTGTTTAATCATAATGTCATATTGGTTTGGGCTCAATGTCAACCCTGTGGGTTTGAAGCGTCTGTGGTAGGAGTGTGTGGGCCTCCTCAGTTTCCTGGCAGGTGTAGGGGGCGTGCTCAGCACTGAGGTATGTAATTAAGAGCCCTGTGCTTGTGCTTGGGGTGTGGGCTCTCTGTCTCCTACATTTCTCCACTGCGGTCAGAAGCCGCCTGGTGCTGGGGAGCATGTCTCCGTACTCGGTGCTGATGACAGCCTGGCGCAGGACACCTATTTACAGAGCCTGCATCAGAGGATGGCTGCCATCCTCGGTCTGTGAGTGCCACTCCTTCTCTAAATGGAGATGTTACTATCTGAGCTTCCCCCCTCCCCCTTTAACATTTTCTGAAATAGAAAGCCAAGTCCTCGACTTGGTTCACAAAGAGTAATCAAGACCGTATTGGCAGCATATGTGCATGGAGCTCAACTCGAACACTCAAGTGTTACCCGTGAGGCAGCACAGCGATGAAGAGCTGGAGACTGAGCATCCCGTGATGCTTGCTGACTCAGATGTGGACCCGCTGAACTTGTAAAAGGGACCTGGGGACCTAGGGGTGGGCAGGAGGGTTGGCGTAGGAAGGACCTGGGGCTTTCTCTGACTCTGACTATTTTGTGTAGCCGAAACAGAATCATAACAGAATTATAACAGACAATTTACTTGGGCTCAAGCTCCTGGAAGCCGGCGCTTAGTCAGCAACTTGAGGGACTTCCCACACCACCATTACAGACCCTGGCCAGGGTACAGTGTGAGAGAGCAGGAGAGGGGGGTGAGGAGAATCCTGGAAGCCGGATTCACCTTTCTAACTGGCCCCACGATTAGCAACCTCAATCCCTTCCTGGGGCTGCAGCCCTCCTGACCTCGAATTTGAAAGACAGCCACCTTCTCACATGACTGATGGGTTTCAGCAGGATTTTGGGATGACCTTCGCACTGTGTTAGAGGTCAGGTCTGCTGGCTCTGCGCTCACAGCCACGAGCATCCATTTAAGTTCAAGGTCCTTAGCAATCTCTCAAACCATGAGAAACACCGTGGGGGTTGAGGCAGCAGGGCGGCACCCTGCTCTCCGGACCTCAACACCATGATGTTTCTGAGGATTTATACAACTGAGAAGCCTCTGAGTGTCAAGGGTGCTGATTCCAAGCAGGGTGACACCAGGAACAAGAGAAGGCTGTCTTCTGTGCTCTCAGTTTTTATTATTTTGTATTTGATGGTGTCTTGAGTAGTCTATGCTTGACTGGCATGTCTGCATAGCTGAGGATGGCCTTGAACCCTGGATGCTTCTGCTTCTCCCACCTCCCTTGCTGGCATGCACCACCACGCCTGACTCCATTTTCTTTTTTGAGCACAGTAATTGCACATTTTTCTCCTTGGAAACAAGGCAAAAAAAAATATTTCCAATCAAATCTATTTAAAGATTATAGCATATCCTTGGTTAGTGCCAATTTGCCTTGTGGGGATTTTTTATTCAAATCAGTGCTTTTAGGAGATGGTGGTTACTTGGTGGTTCTGCTGAGGCACTGGAGTGCCCTCTCTCACACAGACGGAGAAAAGAGGAGTCTGGCACTAAGAAGCTTGGCTGCAGCAGGAAGGGGCAGCCTGGGGCACGCGTGGCAATGTTTTCCACAGGATGTGCTTCACCTTATATATTATGTACCTTGTAAAGGGGCGGGGTAACTACGTGAGGCTGTCTTTCCATAAGAAAGCCCCCGCCCTAGTTGGTCCTTCATCAGTTTCAAATACATGGATAGGCCATGTGTTCTAACTTGCAAATTCAAAATAACACTTAGTAATAAAATTTCCCTTGAAAGCTTGATTCTGCAGAATTTCAAAGACACAAAAAGTATGGCTCACACTTGAAATGTCAGCACATTGGAAGCTAAGGCAGGAGAATGGAAGTGAGTCTGAAGACAGCCTTGGCTGCAAAGAGACCCTTCTCTGTGTACGTGCATGTGTCTGTCTGTCTGTCTCTGTGTCTGTCTGCCTGTGTGTATGTGTGTATGTGTTATGTATATGTGTGTATGTGCATATGTATATGTATGTGTGTGCATGTGTGTGTCTACCCAAGTATGATGTGTATGTATGTGTGTATGCACACCTGTATGTATGATGTATATGTATATGTGCTTATGCGTATGTATGCATGTGTGTATATGAATGTATATGTATGTGTATGTATGTGTGCATGTGTGTGTATGCACACGTGTGTTTGATGTATATGTATGTATGAGCATATGAATTTGTTTGCATGTGTGTGGGTGTGTTATACAAATGTATTGCACTCCCAAATGTTTATGCACATTGAGCACATCACTGACTCGTGGAGCCAGGCTCACCCACAGCTAGGCTGTAGAAGCAACCCAGGTGTCCATCAGCAGAGGCATCGATGAAGACATTACAGAATTGTTTCCAGCCATGAGGGAAAACAAAGTTCAGCTGTTTGTGGCAAAATGGCTGCTCTGGAGCTAATCACATAAAGCAAACTGAGTCCGTCCCAGAAAGACAAACATTACGTGTGTCTTGTTACTGTGGTCCCAGACTTTAGAAAGACATAAAAATCATATATGTGAGAATTACAGGAAAGAATTGAACTGGGGAGCAGAGGGGAGAAACGGGGGACAGTAGGGGGGATGGGGGCAGAAAGAGAAAGAGAGAGAGAAACAGGGCTTAGGGCAACATCGTATACATGCCTGTAAGCAGCCTGGTGCAACTCTGTATGAGGATAATAGCTTAAAAAGTAAGAGAAAGAAATAGAAGCAACACAGCAAAGAGAGGAGTCATTTTGGGGCTTACTGGGTGAGCGGGACTGGGCTCCAACCTGACAACTGACTGCTGAATTTGGTACCTACCGTCTACTGTCATGGTCTTGGTTCCTCACACTCCGTGAGACATGCATCCCAAGCCATTGTCTATAGCTGGGTGTGGTTATGGAAGGTTTGTGTGTTCAGGCCATAGTCGACCTCAGCTTTCCTGACTCCTCCTGGGTGAAACCCATCTGGGCCTGCTGGTTTTGGTCCTTTGTCACCGAGGCTGTGGTGGGCACCCCGCTTTTAGGCTGATCCACACTCGCCAAGGGACTCTCTGGTGGGATCCAGGCTGTTTTAGGAGCCAGACTGCAGAAGCCTGCACTGTAGCTACAGCAGCTCTCACCCCTCATGTGTGTGGCTGCCTGGGGCCTGTGTTCTGCTGGTGATTTTAGTAGAAGCACCCCTATCTTACTGCTATCATGTCACTGTCACTGCAGGCAGCGAGGACCAATGACATGTCAGGACCCCGTCTGTTCTGTGGCTAGGCTTGGTTTCTAGAAATGGCAAGTGTTTGCGATCTCTGAATGTAGATGTATCTTATTTTACCCAAATGCTGGTCAGTGCCTGTGCTGGTTCTTAAAGCAGTGTTCTAACAGAACCGTCTCTTATCTCTACAGCCACAGCCCGTTCAGGCAGCATAAAACCAAAGACAAGCATGAGATAGACCGCATGACCCTGACCGTGGTAAGCATGAGATAGACTGCGTGACCCTGAATGTGGTAAGACCATTATGGAGAGTTTCCAAGTTCCATACATGTGCCGTAGAATAACATAAGGTACCACAGGGCTGGAGAGATGGATAAAGAGCTTGCCACATAGACCTAGGCCCTGCGTTCTGATTCCCAGAACTCCCACAAAATCTAGATGTAGTCCCTGCATTTGTAATAGAGTAGAGCTACGAAATGTCTTGGTGAGGACAGGGAAATCCTCAGAGGCCTTGGGCCCCTCGTCCTGGTGTATACAGCAAAAAGGTAACGAAGACACCAGGTGGAAGACAAAGATGGTCACCCAAGGCTGCCCTTCTACCTCAGGTGGGCCCTGTGGTACACACGTTCCCACACCTATTTGAATACTCACTGTTTCTTGATTCATAGATTTGGATACAAAGTAACAATAAAGACATATAAAACCATGTAACATGTAGTATAGAAAGTATTATAAAACAACATATATAAGACATATCATGCAATATATGAAAAATATTATATACACAATATGAGAATTGCATCATTAAAATAATACATGAAGATAACCATTCCTAGGGGAAATTTAGAAAGAAAGAAAAAACGAGCAGAAATACACACCAGGGCAAAAGATGAGAGTTGTGAATGAACAGTAAGATGTGGATGGTGGGGAGCAGACAGGGCTGCCAGATAGATGAAGAAATGACCCCCATACAGAAGAGGTTGGGGGCTGCAGCCTCTTTAGACCTGCCAAAACCAGTCAGTAGCCATTCGAGGTTTAATGTTAATCTGTTGTGAAGTTGGCTTGTCCCTTTCCTAAGGGGCAGCCTTGACTTGGGTGGGTTGTGAGGCCACTGTCTTAGGATGGACCTTTGTAATTTGTTTTTTTTTCTCCCTCTCTCTGTAGAATGTGCAGCTTCCAGATGCCTTCTCTCCTGAGCTGAGGTCCCTCTTGGAGGGTCTGCTCCAGCGGGACGTGAGCCAGCGGCTGGGCTGCGGAGGAGGAGGGTGGGCCATCTTTCAGAGTCTCCACTCCAAAGGAAAAGGCTGGTCTCTTGTGTCAAGTCGTCACTAGGAGCCCTCATCATCCACTGGGGGGAGGGAGTCACATAGCAAGTTGATTGGTTGTCCATCTTGCCGCCTTTATAACACAAGATGGAAATGCCCTAAGCGGGGAGACGTTTGCTTCTGTTCAGGGTTTCAGAGGGGTCTGGAGTCAAAGCACAGGGCCAGTCCTCGGTGGGCAGTGTGGGTGGGGCTTGTACCTCAGAGCTGGAAGCAGAGAAGGGGAACTGGGGGATTTTCTTCAAAGTAAATCTCTTCTTGGAGTCAAATTCCCCTTGCTAAAAACTTCAGCCTCTCCTCCCCACCCCCACAGTATTGCCAGCTGGGAAACAGTGTTCAAACGCTGGTGAGGGGAGGGCAGAGGATGAGAGGAGGGGGGTGTGGGGAGAGGGAGAGGAGGGGAGGAGGGAAGGGAGGGCGGGAGAGAGGGGAGAGAGATGAAGGGAGGAGGAAGAGGAGGAGAAAGGGGAAGAGAGAGGAAGAAGGGAAAAGGGAGAGAGAGAGGAAGGATAAGAGAGAAAGGGGATTTCATTTTTCCTACCACATTCTGTGAGAACTGGGCGCAGCCTTGTCTCTTCCTTTCGTCTCCCAGCTCTGCTGTTTACCTGACCCTGAGCCCTCCTCTTTCCTGGGCCTTTTAGCCACAATGTGCTCCCAAGTAGCTGCTCCTTAGAGAGGAGCCCTCAAACCAGCCTAGTGTTGCAGTTATGCAGAGGCATCTGAAACGCTTCTCATCTCCCCCCACCGCACCCCGTTCCTATTGTGACTGGTGGGATGGTCCTCTGTGCTCCTGATCTCCTGTGTCAGCCGTTTCTTCCCTTTGATTCCTTATTTCACTCTCTGATCATTTAGGTCCCTAACTCATCTATTGATTTTGGTTTTGTTTTGTTTTTAGAAAGCTTTTTGGCAATTTTTGCTTCTCAAATGTCAAACCTTCCCAGGGCTTTTCCCACTATTTGAATACACAGCTAGTTGTGGGGACTTGAGGATTCAAGGTGGGGACAAGGTTTGATGTGGAGGTGAGTGTACGTGTGTGTGTGTGTGTGTGTGTGTGTGTGTGTGTGGTGTCTCCTTGAAGAATCTCAGCCCTGATGCTCACACACACACGGGCACACAAACATATATATGTGCACACACACATGCACAAATATCCACACATGTATACACACATGCATACATGCGCGCGCGCACACACACACACACACACACACACACACACACACACACACACACAGGAGTCTGGAGGTCAGTACACTGTACATCCATCTCAGGGCAGTTGCTCTGCCACTTGCTGTATTGTAGATTACTCTGTCCACTCCCTTCTCCCTCTGCACAACCCCCTCTTGCTTGCCTCTCTGATGGGCATGTGTCTCTGTGCTCCACCCAGCATTTCTTGTGACATCATGGAAGGGAAGAAGCCAGGCTAGACTCCAGCCCCATTGCTGGTTTGCCTGTCACACATTCAGCCTGCTGTGTATAGACAGCAGAGGGTACAGGCAGGAATCAACAAGGCCCCTCAAGTGTTGCTGCTGAGGGCATGGGTACCAGCCTTGCCTGGGGTCCTTCATCAGCTCAGGACTTGGCTCGGAGCACTTGTTAACAGGTCTAGGAGGAGCTGTGAGGGAAACAGACACAGCAGTGTGCTGGAGGCAGTACACTGAGCACCAGCATGTAAGGGGCCTCAGAGGGAGGGAGGGAGGGCTTGGAGGGGGGGTCCGTGCTGCTGTGGCTAAGGAGGGCAGAGACTTGGAGTCTCTGGGGGTGGAGGAAGGGTAGGGGAAGAATAGCTCTGAGAGGCATTCTGAGTGAGTGCTCAAAGCTGCAAGATCTGGAGCTGGGTGCTTGGGGCAGGGCACTGCGGCTAAGGACCAGCCCACAGCAGCCACAGCTGGTGCAGGGAGACCTGCAGCCCTCATCCTGACCTTCAAAGAGTTTGTTTAGTCAACCGTGGAGTTTCCGGCTGAGTTGGTGCCAGAGGCTTCAAGGTCCTGCCCTCTTCCAGTACTTCTGTCCATCACGGCTGACTGACATTTGTGGGGATACTTTAATGTGATCTTCTCTTGCATCACTCTTCTTCAAACTGTGTTTCTGCATGCAACTACATGGTACTGGATGTACATGTGTGTATCTGTGGGAACTGCCAGGCTGTCTTAAGCTGCAGTATACATCTGGGCAAACAGAACATCTTCCCAGGCCCAGTGTTGAAGTCTCTGATCAACACTCTGCAGTGCTGTCTATGGTTTCTGAAAGACCGCACACACACACACAGTTCCATGCACATACATGTACACACACATACATGTACAAGTACACACACCCATAACACAGAGTTTCATGCACAGACACACTCATACACACAGAGTTGCGTGCGCATGTACACACACGGAGCGCTGCATGCACGTGTACACACATGCAAACATACTGCATATGTATATGTATACACGTTCATGTGACTCTCTATCCCTCTGTGTAAATGTGCATGTGACTCTGCGTGTGTATGTGTACATGTGCATGTGACTGTGTGTGTACATGTGACTCTGTATGTGTGTAGATGTGCATGTGACTCTGTGTGTACATGTGTATGTGACTCTCTGTGTGTGTGTGTGTGTGTGTGTGTGTGCATGTGTGTGTATACCCAAGATTGATGGGTATCTTCCTTGATGGATCTATACTTTGTATACTGTCTTAGTCAGGGTTTCTTTTCCTGCACAAACATCATGACCACGAAGCAAGTTGGGGAGGAAAGGGTTTATTCAGCTTACATTTCCACATTGTTGTTTGTCACCAAAGGAAGTCAGGACTGGAACTCAAGCAAGTCAGGAAGCAGGAGCTGATGCAGAGGCCATGGAGGGATGTTCCTTACTGACTTGCTTCCCCTAGCTTGCTCAGCCTGCTCTCTTATAGAACCCAAGACTTCCAGCCCAGGGATGGCACCACCCACAAGGGGCCCTAACCCCCTTGATCACTAATTGAGAGAATGCCCCACAGCTGGATCTCATGGAGGCACTTCCCCAACTGAAGCTTCCTTCTCTGTGATAACTCCAGCCTGTGTCAAGTTGACACACACAACCAGCCAGTACATATACTGAGGCAGGTCTCTCCCTAGAACCCAGAGCTTCCTGATTGGGCCTAGCTAGCTGTGTGCCCTGGGGCATCCCCAGTCTCTGCCTCTTGCTACCATGCCAGTATGACATTTACACAGGAGCCAGGGATCCTGATCAGGTTCCCATGCTCACACTATAAGCTCTTTACCTCCAGAGCCATTATCCAGCCTGCTCTTGGTTTCTGAATGAGATGAAACATTCCTGTGGTTCTTATTAGGAGACAGTTTGGTGCAGCACCTGTCTTCAGGACTCACTCTCTCTCCTCTTCCCCAGGGCACGAGAGTTGAAGGAGCACATCTTCTTCAAGGGCATTGACTGGCAGCATGTGTACTTACGGAAGGTATCCCTCCAGACCCTCTGAGCCTGCTCTCTGTGTCTCTCTGCTGCTGGCTTCCTGACCCTGTCCCTCCAGAGTCCCCACCCACACCAATCCTGCCATGTCAACACGTTCTGCCTGGACTTATCAGCACGTAGGCGACATCCATAGGGGACTCCCAGGGGGAGGCTCCTCTTCCTCTTCCTCATTTTCTTCATGTAGACCACATGTGCCTTAGTTTTACATCTGTGGTTCTGCCAGCTATGGATGGAAAATACTCAGGGGGAAAAAACAATCACAAGTGTGCTGAGCACATGTGGACTCCACACAGTGCGACACTGTGTCATCAGTGTCACAACGGCACAGACTGAGCACTACCCCCAGGACATTTACACGGTCACCCAGAGATGAACATCTACAGAAGTGTGTGCAGGATGTGTGTAAATCCTCGATGCTTGCCTGTGGACTTGTAGCCAAGCCATGGCCTGGACAGGTCCTCTGCAGGGGCTGAGTGGTGACCATATAAAATTTTTGGTGATCGCCTCTCAACAAATGAATAGAAGGCACAACACAACAATTCTCTGGATAACTGAGATGTGTGTAGACTCAGACTCACACATGCAAGGAACATCCGACTTGAACGTAGATGGGTTTTGGCTCCATACTACCCCTTCCTAATTTTAAAATGATTTATTGATTGATTGATTGATTGATTTGTTTATTTATTTAATGATTTATTTATTGAATGCTGGAGCAGTAACCCAGGCCCGACTCCCACCAAGCACGTTCTTTCCCACGGAGTCACACTCCTTCCCCCTCTCCCTTGTTTTAAGCTCTGCTGTATTCTCTGCAGTACAGGGAACCACCCTGGTTGAATTTTTTCCCAATTACTTATTTTATGTATGTGAGTACACTGCAGCTGTCTTCAGACACACCAGAAGAGGGGATTGGATCCCACTACAGATGATTGTGAGCCACCATGTGGTTGCTGGGGATTGAACTCAGGACCTCTGGAATGGTTGAATTTTTAAAATGTGTGAAGCCTGCTGCAGAGCAATAGCCATTTCTACAGGGAGGGGGCACTGCCTGCCTACCCTGCCATGTTCCAATCACCCAGCCAGCCAGCACTGATGAGGGCTGACAGTGTGGAGCTCTGGGTGGGCTGTGCTTTCTGAAGGCCGGGCTGTGTTCTTTTTTTAGACTGTTGTCTTGGGGTATACAGGTCAGCTGATAACTGGGCCTTCCCTACTTGTTGGATCTTGTAGTACCCGCCACCCCTAATCCCTCCTCGGGGAGAAGTCAACGCTGCAGATGCCTTCGATATCGGCTCCTTTGATGAAGAAGACACCAAAGGCATTAAGGTACACACACTCCTGGGTGTGGGGTTTCTGCTCAGCACCACTGTGTGTGGAGTTGGCTAGGCACTAACCGCCGTACCTGCCCGACAAGCACTCTATAGGATGGAGCCACATCCCCGGCCTCTGAACTCACTCTGCAGCCTATTGGGCCTTGAACCCCAGGTTCTCCTCAGCCTTCCCAATGTTGGGGTAATAGGCCACCCACCCTTCCTGGCTTAAGAAGAGAATCCATTAAACTTAGCAATGGCTTTAGTTTTACCAGCAAAGCCTCAGCATCTTCCTCTCTCCTGGTCATTTCACGCTGCTGAGTGGCAGAGGGAGGGCTATGACTGGCATGTGGTATTTGCAGTTGAAATCCAACTTGAGAGTGAGAGAGCATTCCACCCAGAGCGGAAGAATGCATGGCTTTCAGGGTTCTAAGTCTAGGGTCTTCCTGTATCAGGAGGAACTGTGCAGACAGCAGGAATCTTTGCCCTTGTCAATCAAAGGTGAATTGACTGTCGTCTTAGCATCATCTCCTGCATTCACCAGACACTGGTGCGTGACTCTAGTTTTCCAAGTGGAGACAAGACATACTCACAGGGAGTGAGTCATGAGGGAAAATTACCATCTTCAAAATCCCAAGTCAGCAGGTCACCGCCTGCCTGCCTGCCAGCCTGTCATCTGCCCCTGACTCTGGTGGCTTATCCCCAAGCCTGGCTCTTCTCTGCTGCTTGAGTGTATTCCCACAAGTGCAGTCACTTTCTCACCTGAAAGCGTCCCCTCCAGCAGCAGGCCATGGTTCTGTGTGTCAAACTCATACCTGGTACGTAGAGAGAGAGTGGGGTGCCATGGCCAAGTCTGACAGGCCAGTGTCACAGGAACTTTCAAAGCAGGAGTGTTGGGGGGCGGGGTGAAGGCAGCAGCTGGAGGAAAATGAGGCAGGGGACAGAAGCAGACAGAAGCAACTGTGCACACATGCAACCAGGCAGAGCCAGAGACCCCTAGGGAAGAGGCTAACCCCTGGAGACCACAGGGTGTTACAAGTGTAACCCCCAGTGTGGAGCCTATGTTGGGCAAAGAGCCCACAGCAACGTTGATGACCAAGTCGGATCCATTTTTGTGAGGTTTGGGTCAGTGACCTGGGGCAGCTGGAGGCTAGCAGGCCCCTCTAAGCATCTCACACCTGGGGCATGGGTGTTCAGGTACTGCACTTCCGGATCCACCCAAACATTTTCCCCATCAGATGCAAGGCTGCCTGTCAAGACTGGGCTCAAAGATGACGCTTCTCGGTTGATGCGCGTGGGCCACGAGCCAACGTCTCATCTCTCCACCTGCGATACAGGTGGTGGTTAAACCTCCAGGCATACAGTCAGGGATTAACCAGCTAGGAGAGCATTGCGGTTGGGAGCAGGGGGTGGGGTGGAGCAGGGAGACAGCCTCTGTGGCCAACATGAAGCAGGGAGCCAGAGCCATGGCCAGGAAGGGAGCTGGAAAGAACTCCGTACTTTATGATTTAAAACAGCTGGAAAGATGTGGTTGTTCATTTTTGCTTGGGCTTTTTGATTCTTTTCTTCTTAAAAAGAAAGTTTTCATGAGCTCATAGCAACATAAATTCCCCTCTCCTAATTTATTTCTTCCTCAGCTTTTTTTTTTTCTAATTTATTTATTTGAGATGAGTTTCTGCTATATATTCCAGGCTGGCATCAAACTTGGCATGTAGCCCAGGCTGGCCTTGAATGAGAAATTTCTCCTTGCTTAAGTCACAGGTGTACCCTGCCCTGTTGGTCTAATTCATTATTAAAAGCCGGGGCAAAGTACACACATGAACTTTCAGAAGTTACAGGAGGTGAGACCAGGTGTCTGTACACAGTCGCGAATGCAGAGTGTGTGTGCCCACTCTGGCCAGGGACTTCCTAGCCTCTGCCATCCTAGGGATGCCCAGAAAGCACATACATACACACAAAGCTGTACACAGGCATTTACACATATATGCATGTATACACACAAACATGTACATAGGCATGCACAGATACATGCATGTGCACACAAACAGGTATACATGCATATATACACATACATGTGTTCCCATAAACATGTATACATGCATGTACACACAAATGCACAAAGGCACATGTATACAGTACATGCATATACATATAAATGTGTATAAATGGATTCACACATGTATACATGGATACACATACATACATATGCATGCCTCTTATCACACTCAGAACAACTGAGGACTTCTGCTCTGGGCTTAATTTGGTCATTTAAGTAGATGTGGGGTAAGTTCTTCTCCCTTCAGGGGCTCAGCCTCCCCTTTGCATCCTAAACAGCCTGCCTGCTGCTGTCCTGGTTAGTCTTCTGTCTTCTAGAGGCAAGAGGAGGACTGGTCTCAGAGAGGTTGTTCCAACAGGTGCAGCTCCCAATACCAGGGTTTGAGCTCTAAAGTCACTGCATTCTCCTGGCTTCCAAGTGAAGCCTGACTCAGAGGGCGGGACAGAGACATTTGAATTACTGCAGTTCTCAGATGCCCAGTGCCTGCACTCCATGACACTTGTATTTAAACACCCGTTCACGGTAATGGGTGAGTCAGAGTTTGTAGGATACTGGCAGACCCATCCTGCAACACAAGCTTTCTCCTCTTTTCAGATTGTTTGAGGGAGGCTAGTCAGCCAGTCTGGCTTTTCTCTCTTATTAGATTCTAAACCCTATGCAGACCCATGTCCCCATTTTTACAAATACAGTACCCACAGTTGAAAGTTTACTTGACCATCAGAATCTCTTATTATTTCTAAATAAAGCCCACTATGTGGGGCTGGGAAGATACGTAATCAGTAATGTGCTTGCTGTATGTGAGCACCTGAGTTCAGAGTTGTAGCACATGTGTAGGATTTTGGTGTGGTGGTGCACACTCGAAACCCAGGACAGGGAAGTGAGGGGGAGGCAGAGACTAGAGGAAGCCTCTACCAGCCTCTAACCAGCTGGGTTACTCAGTTGCTACTCACCCAGATTCAGTGAGAGATTCTGTTCTATACATATAAATAAGTAAGTAAATATGGACAATACCAATGCCAGCCTCTGGCAAACACATACACACACACACACACTCACACACACGTGCATGCACACATACACACACTCTCACACGTATACATGCACACATACAATACACTCACATGCACACACATGTACATGCACACACTTGCACACATGCATGCACACACATAAACATATATGTGCACATATATACATTCTCACACATGTACACACATACATGCCCACATATACATTCTCATGCACACATACATATATATGCACATACACATACATACACATGTACTTCATACACATTCACATACACAGGAATAGATCTACCACATACACATACAATCAAAAATTTAAAAAAAATAGTTAAAAAAATCAACATATGTTCATTTTCATTGGCAAAAATACCTGATGCTATTGAAGGCTAGGCCTAGGCTGCATGGCTTGGAGCCATGGTGAAGCCCTCCCTGACTGTGGTCATGGTGGGTCTCATGGCCATGGTTGTCTTAGTTAGGGTTTCTATTCCTGCACAAACATCATGACCAAGAAGTAAATTGGGGAGGAAAGGGTTTATTTAGCTTACTTTTACATGGCTATTGATCACCAGAGGAAGTCAGGACTGGAACTCAAGCAGGTCAGGAAGCAGGAGCTGACGCAGAGGCCATGGAGAGATGTTTCTTGCTGGCTTGCTTCTCCTGGCTTGTTCAGCCTGCTCTCTTATAGAACCCAAGACTCCCAGCCCAGGGATGGCACTACCCCTTTGATCACTAATTGAGAGAATGCCCCACAGCTGGATCTCATGGAGGCATTTCCCCAACTGAAGCTCACTTCTCTGTGATAACTCCAGCCTGTGTCAAGTTGACACACAAAACTAGCCAGTACAATGGTGCTGGCTGCCCTGCATCTGGGAAGGTGCTAGAGCACAGTCTCTTCTTTCCTTACACACCCAGCTGTTGGACTGTGACCAGGACCTCTATAAGAACTTCCCGCTGGTGATCTCTGAGCGCTGGCAGCAGGAAGTGGTGGAGACCATCTACGACGCCGTCAATGCCGATACTGATAAAATTGAGGCCAGGAAGAAGGCTAAAAATAAGCAGCTTGGTCAAGAGGAAGGTAAAATGCTGTGTGGCCCCGTGTCGTTCCTGGAAGAGGAAAGCATGGCCCCATGTCATCCAGTACTTAGAGGAAAGAGCACACCCAACTTGGGTTTGACATGGATTGGAGTCACCAAGTGGATGGAAGTGCCCTGAGGGAGGCAGTGCTGTCTCAGTTCTGGGGTACTCCCAGCCCTGGAACTTTGGGAGCAGGCTTAGTCCTTGGAGATGGAGCATCCCAGAGTCAGGAGCAGGCCCGTGGAGATTCCAAGTCTCTGTGACAGGAGTGTACAGTGCAGGTACCAGTGTCCAGGACAAACACAGTAACAAATGCATTTTAAGTCTGCCCAGAAATGGAAGCGTGTGTCAGAAGGGCAGCTCTGTGGACTCCAACCTCTGCCTGTCTCTACTCTCCTTTGCTTTCCCCCATCTCGGGGGGACATGTAGGTCTCTGCTTTTTGAAGGTGATTGGACTCTCTCCAGAGAGTAAGCTCCCAAGGGTGGGTGAGTTTTATCTCTTTTTATTTGTTGTTCCTGGAACCCACAAAGCATAGCCCCATGCCTAGCCCCCCCCCCATGGCATCGTGGGCGCATTGATGGATGGGGCAGTGGTTTTAACACGCCCATCCGCCAAGGCTTTGATGAATGTTTTGAAACGTCCCCAGTTTTCCTTAAAGAATGGACCAACTTAGAGACACAGTCAGTGCCCAGCATAGGTCTGAGCTGCTTCGGTGAACTGAGCATGAGTCTGCTGTGGCTGCCACCTTACCTTGGAGAGAGAAAAGGCCTGGCTTCAGAACAATTCACAGGACAAAAGTGAATTAAGGGAAAGGCCCCTCCAGTGGCAGTGGGACTTTGGAGAGATTTCATAATTAAACAGGCTCTGTTATTTGGTAGTCATTATTATACATATAGGCTTTAAAAAAAATGGATTGGGAACAAACCTTTGTCCTGTCAGAGTTCTCAGTAGGTACTCCATACAGGTTCAATACCAAGAGCCTGGGACCTTCTGAGCTCCCAGGCCCTGTGTGTCCAAAACCTGAGATAATGGTGTTCAAAATGAGTTACTTTGTAGAGACCTGTGCCAGTTCTCCCGCCCCAGAGTCTGTTTTAGTGGCGCTAAAGTAACATTGTGTCTTTTCCCTCAGACTACGCCATGGGCAAGGACTGCATCATGCACGGGTACATGCTGAAGCTGGGGAACCCCTTTCTCACGCAGTGGCAAAGACGTTATTTTTACCTGTTCCCCAACAGACTGGAGTGGAGAGGAGAGGGCGAGTCTCGGGTGAGTCCTGGGTTGGGCCCTGCACAGCCTTGGGGTGTATGTAGCAGCTCTCTCATACTGCTTTATATCCAATGTCTCCTAGTGTCACAGAAACAAGGGTTGCTGTCGTCCAACTAACTTTTAAGTGCCCAAGTTGAGTCCTTTCTTGGAATAAGATACAGGTGTCATTTGAAAGACTGAGTCCAAGTCCGGCAGCCTTGGGGGTGGGGGTAATGGAGGCTGGAGGGGGAAATGGGTGGGCTGAGAGAAGAGCAGAGCAGGGAGAGGGCCATCCCAGCTTATTATTCTCAGGACTCAGGGAGACCCCGAGGTGCCTCTCCAGGCCTCAGTTTCCTATCTATGAAACTGGAGACACAGAAGCCTCAGAGTTTCCATGATTACTGCAAGCTTACCCAAGGCTGGGGACTGTAAACAAACTCAATGGTTTAGTGGTTTCCAGGGTCCAACACTGGATTTACTGAGAGGAATCCAGGGCAGCCAAGGGCACACTGTGGGTGGGGAGAGACGCTGGCTCAGGTCTGCCAGTGCTCTCTTGGTCTCTCCGCAGGTCAGATTACACAAGTGGCACCAGTGGGCTCTATGTAGGGTGGCTAGGACACCAACCCGTGCTGTCTGCACCCTGCTGGGAGTCTGTGGGCAAATTTCACAGTCCCTAGGAGCCTTTTTCAAGTTACTGTTAGCAAAGGGACAAGTCAGGCTGTTTTATTAAATACCCAGTGTGTGAGAGGCCCCAGAAGGAATCTCCCTGGGTGAACCGTGCAGGGAGGTGGAACAGTGTTCAGCGCTGTGAGTGCTGGTGTGGCCGGTCCCAGGTCAGGACATGGTTTGTGTGTATTGGGAGGCAGGACTGAGGCTCAGAAGTGCTCAGGCACTACTGAGGCCAAGCAGGAGGCTCAACTCCTTTATCCTGACTCAGAGCCATGGGTTTTGATAACTGCTCATGAAGTCCAGGATAGTTATGAATGGTGGCAATGGCCTGTGGTCACCTCCCTGCTGTGCCAGGAGGCCTTTTGAAATTAAAGTCGGTAAGACTTGATGCACTCAAGTCAGATGTCTTAATGGGTGCTCCAAGATGCAGCTCTGTCTGTGCTGGCGGGTGTTGAAGTGTTTTCCTGGAGCCTGGGCAGGCAGTCTTCTACAAGCCTCACAGAGGAGGCCACAGCAAGCTGTCTCTGTTACACTGGAGTCTCAGTCTCTCTCTCTCTCTCCCTTGCTGTCTCTCTCACAGTCTCTCACTGTCTCTGTCTCTGTGTGCTGTCTCTCTGCCTCTTTGTCTCTGTTTTTCTGTCTCTCTCTGTCTCTGTCTCTCTTTGTCTCTCCCTCTCTCACTCCAGTCAGTGTTCTGTGTGAAGCTGGGCAGTCCCTGAGGTAGATCTATCAGAATGAGCAGAGGCAGAGAGAGCATGGGAGGTTCTCATGCTTATTCACTCCAGATGTGTGGAATTTATCTAAAATAAAAACAAACAACTTCCCCCAGTGAGGGAGGCACTGTGGCTTTTAGGGAGCCATCACACTAGCTTTCCTGTTAGGATCCTGTAAGAACGCCACTTGCATTTAGGTCTTTTGAACACGGATGGGTGTCTTAGCCCATCTCCCTGCCCCAGCTGTCACCTACTACGCTCACTGTTCTGATATTGGGTGGACAGTAGCAGATGCTCCTGTGACATGTGACGTGGCCCTGCACATTCATAGTTGCCCAGACACTCACCCACATCGCTGGGCCACGGGCCCTCACAGACCACCCCTGCCATCCACAGTGCAGGGCCACGGGCCCTCACGGAAGTGTGGCTTTCCTGGTGCTTCACTTTGAATTTGTTTTTATGCCACTCTCCTTATTTTTAGACAATCGGTCAAGAATGAAAAAGTAATGCCATTTGCTTTTGAGAATGCGCTCTTTGATTTATCCCAAGAGATCACCAAATACCAAAGTAATCCTTAACCCTTTGTGTTTAGCAAAGTCTACTGACCATGGAACAGATCATGTCTGTGGAGGAGACCCAGATTAAAGACAGAAGGTGCATTTTACTCAGGATAAAGGGAGGGAAACAATTTGTCTTGCAATGTGAGGTAAGGTTTTTTAATTAATTAACACCCCAAATGCTGTGCCCCCCCCGGCCCCCTTGAAGGTTTCCTCCCCCCATCCCTTCACCCCTTCACATCTGAGAGGGTGCCTCCCCCCACCCCATGCATCAAGTCTCTGCATGATTACACAAGGTAAGTTTTTATTGACATCCCCTGGAACAAAAACAGTGGCTCTGGCCACTGTCCCCAAGCCTCCCCTTGTCTCTCTCACAGATTTAGGAGTGTGAGGTTTAGGTAAAGTAAGTCACATCAAAGTGTTAGCAGAGGAGTTGGTGCAACGAGTTGGTAGTTGAGTCTGGAGAGTCGGGGTGGAGGTGGAGCTGGGACCTGATCTTCCTGCTAACTTGAGTCTCTTATCTCTGAGATTCCGAGAAAGGACTTTTCCACGGGGGGGGGGGGTGCTGCCTTTGTTCTACTCTGAGTTTCATCACTCGACACCCCTGGTGTACTGAGGCATGTGCACACACGTGTTTACACTGAGCAGAGGCAGAGAACCCTGTAGAACAATGTCTCCCTTTAGCCTGTGGTTAAGACCGCGCCTTACTGTGTAGTCCAAGGTGGCTGGGAACTCGGGTCTCTCCTGGCTCAGCCTCCCCTGTGCCGATACCCTCCTTACATAACTATAACTACCTTAGGCATGTGAGAGGTCATTTCAAAGTATCAGATCCCCTCCCCCAACTATTATTCTATAAGCTGTGGTTTTCAGACCCAGAGAAAAATCCCCAACTAGATTAAGGCAGTAGATACAGTGCAGCAAGCCCACTAGAAGAGCCCAGAGCTCGTTTCCCTGTCTCACCACGTTCCTGGGGACTTGAAGGTAGAGGGTCAGGCTTCAGTGCTGGTAGCATTTGTCCAGTGTAAGGCTCCATTTGTAGATACTGTTGGCAGATGAGTAGACACACCCCAATTCTCACCTACATCTCCATGCAGAGTGACCCCGAGTTTGCACAGTGGCTGAAGGAGCTGACATGCACCTTCAACGAGGCCCAGAGACTGCTGCGCCGTGCCCCCAAGTTCCTCAACAAACCGCGGGCCACCATCCTGGAGTTTTCAAAGCCACCGCTGTGTCACAGAAATAGCAGCGGCCTCTGAACCACAGAGCAGCGGGGCCCAAAGGAGGGCCCTCCCCCGCTCTTCAGTCCAGGAGTGGAGTGGAGCCACGGGGAACCATGTGGGGCTGAGACACAGTGGTTCTGAGCACTGGGCTGCTCCAGGCCGAGGAGGTCCACGACACCAGGGCGGGCGGCCCTTGGGGAGCTGGCACATCCTTGGGGCTGGCCTATCCACACTCGAAATTACTGAAGAAGCAGAGGCATTTTTCTGTGCAGCCCTCTCACTTTGGTATCCATGGACCCGGAATGTAGACCGGGTCCTTACCTCTCAAGCTTTTGTCTGGCAGGGAGCATATGTGGGGTGGGAGCACCGTCTCTGGGACTGTGGTGGCCGGTCCTAAGCATTGCTGAATCCGAGTGCCTGCCTGAGGTGTGGGGATTGAGATGCTGGAGAGGAGGGTCTCCGTAGGTCAAGGCTGACTCCTTACTGTCCCTGAGGTAATGAGGTAACCCTGAGCATCATGTACACTTCCTACCTCCGATGGCTTCTTTCCAGAGATGCCAGTCAGAGGGAAGAGGTAGGATGTCTCCTCGAGAAAGCTCCACGGCATCCATCACGGCCATTTCTGGTGGGCTCAACCAGGACTTCAAGCAGGACATAGGTAACCCACCAGACAGTGCCCCCCCATGCATGGCGTGCATGAACTCGGGGTCACCATTGATGGTTAGGTCTATGACAGAGTCCTTCTGCTCTCCCTGTTTGACCTGGGAAGCAGCTGAGGATATGCCCAAGATAGAGAAGAGTTGCTACCTTGCCTTTCAGTATAACTTATAATGATCTCACACTGGTGGGTGACAATGTCCAGAGGTCCCCGGTGCACCCTGGCAATGCCCCACACCCTCTGTCACTAATGCACTGTGTGCTGGGTTATTCTGACAGGGGTAGCAGTTTGCCCAGCCCTCTTCCCCTTAAAAGTGGTTTTCTCCGCTGCTGCCCTGAATAAATGCCAGGGCACCGTGTCACCACACTGAGAAATCTCACAAGGTCTCTGTGGACTTGTCCAATTCCCGGGGTCGGGGGGTGGGGTGGGGTGGGGGTGTTACTGGGTCTCCAGATAAACTCCTGAGCACATAAGGAAGCCTGACAGCAGAATTCTTTG
>JADRCD010236428.1:0-11893 GCA_019843815.1 Montemys delectorum | reverse complement strand
CGAGGGACCTGTGAGACTCAGTGCCTGCCTGTCTCACCTCACATGCATTCAGGGTTCAGGTTCACACACAGTACCACTGTTCACTGCCTCCAGGGTGGGATGTGGCGCCACCTGGCGAGGGCACCTTGCTTGCTTAAAAGATTAATATTCAGAGTCTACTATACACTATACTAGGCATGGTTAGGATGGACAGCTCACACATGCTCAATCAGACCTGTAGGGGTAAGGGCTGTCTCTCTGGCCTCTTTAGGGCATATAGAGACCCCCCCACCCCTCCACATTGGGAGGGGGCTTGACCCCAGCAGGTGTTAGGCTAGCCATAATAATCTCTTACTGGGGTATAGCTATACCAAAGTCTTTTAAGATGGCAGAGGATCCTGGGATCCTGCACCTGCACTAAATCACACCCGACTGTCGCAGGTATCATGTGTTATTATTTTGGCCAAGTTAATTTTAAGGCTCCTTCCCTTTTAGAAAAAGAAGTGGGTGTGGGTGTGGGTATGGGGGGTCTCCTACGAGTTCTCCTGCCTCAGACTCCAAGTAAACCATCTTGTCCCCTTGACCCCATTTCCTTCTGGGACAGGAATGAGAGAGAGGGCAGGTGGCCCTGGCAGAGTCCTAGAGATTCGCATGGGCTGGTGATGGATCTGCTAACGCCATCTCAGAGGCCGTCCTTCCACCCCAGCATGTGTCTAGGGTGTGTCCTGAGCCCATAGGGTGGGAGGAGAGGCCAGCTGGGTTTACGATTCACGGCTGTTTGAGAGTTCCCATCATGCCGGCAAGTCCCTAGATGCCTCCTGTACTTAGACCTTTAGCCGGACGAGCTGTGCGTTCTGGTGACTCAGGTTTCTGGCCTGGAGCACTTAACATGATAGAGGATGTGCCATATAATGCTGTTTTTATACAATTATACTCTACATAGGTGTGGTTTCATAAAGCGAGAATCAACGCACAAAGTCCAAGGATATTAGATTATTTTAAAGCCGCTATGTGACACACACCAAATTAAAACCTTTGGCAAGCCCCAGTTTGTTTACTATTTATTTTAATCTAAACTACCCTCTTGTCCTTGGGGTGCCCTGCTTTTCCTCTGGGTCATAATTGAATGTGATTTTTTTTTTAAACATAGACTGTGGAAATTGTCACACTGTAGTGGTTGACAGGGGAACCTGTCTTGCTATTGATACAAGAGTGTGCACATTGATAGGCCCATTGGCTGACATTACAAACTTTATGTGTAAAACCATCAATGAAGGATGGATGGTGGCCTGTGGGAGAGAGATACCGCAGGCTCACAAGCCCAGCCTTGATTGGCAGAGGCAGGAGGTTTATGAGTTTGAGGCTATCGTGGGCTACATAGCAAGTCCCTGCCTCCAGAACACCAAAGACGATGGCAGTAGCTCTGGGCCAAGGTCTTGCCTTATATGTCCAAGGTTCTGGGTTTAATCCCCAGTGTGGGTGGACAATGGGCAGCTGACTGTTAGCCAACTAATAAGATTTAGCTTGAGTGGTTGCCTTGGCCGTGGCTGTCTATGTGTCTGTGAGAAGTGTTTGGAGGATTGTCCAAACTAGTCAGGATTGTCCACCAGTGGTCAGTGTGGCAGAGGGGAAGTGGTAGGGTAAGGACAGAGGGAAAAGGCTTGGTTGGCTGATGGAAGCCACACAATTGGCATGATGGCCTACCAAAGAGGGAATGAGGGAAGCTCAAGGGGCACGCGCCCTCAGAATCCTCAAGGGTCTTTGGCATGGCTTGCTTGCTTCGTTCTTGAGGCCATCATGAAGGTGCCGTGCGTTCTTCGCTGGACATTTCCCAGGAAGGTCCCTCATCAGTGGTACATCCTGGACACTGAGCCTGTCACCTGATACTGTGGCTGTGTAGCCCAGGCAATGAGAGGCTGTGACCTAGTCACTGTCCTTGAATGGGCTGCGGAGGGGTGTGTGTCCAATTTAGATCCGGTCAACCCCAGAATGACATCACGGCCTTCCTACATGTTTAACTCAATTTCCACTTGGAACTTTCATAATTCAATTTTTTAAAAAAGAAAACTTTTTCTTTTCCTGAGTGAGGTTTACTCGAAAGACTCAATTGCTCACATTCGTGTTAATAGGATCGCTTGCTTTAACCTCACTGGTTGGTTCAAGCCTCTTTTCCTTTGTCTGTTGCTATGGGAATGAGGAGGGATGAGCCGAAAGCTTCTCTTCCTCAGAGCTTGGTGGATGTTAGCATTTCCTCTGTTGGTTGCTTTTGTCTACTTAGAAAACTAAGAGAGAACATAGTACAGCAGCTCAGACCAGCAACCCCAGTATTCGGGACACTGAGACAGGAGGATGACAAGTCCCAGATCATCCGGGGCTATGGGAAACCCTGCCTTAGTAACTTATTAACTAAACTAACAGACTGAGTTGTTTTCTGACACAGGTGTGACCGCTCCTACAAGCCACCGGAAGGTGCCATGTTCCCAAAGTGGGAAACCACGCACTTTGAATGGCCTTTAATTTAAAAGCAGCCGCAGAGACTGGGTTCAAAGTGTTCGTCTTTCATGAAGAACAGACTTCCTTAGAGCTAATTCAAATTCAGAGCGTAGAGTTAGGTCTCCAGCATCTAATAGTCTGAGTCCTTCCTGGAAACAAATACCTGTGCATCCCTTTTTATTTTGCCCTAGATGTAAAACATCATTGACAGCAGCTTGGGGATGGAGCCATCATTCTGATTATGAACTGTGATTTTTTTTTCCCGTTTCCTTGGATTTTTACCTGCCCTGTGGTTTTATGTATTGTATGTGGTTTATAAATTCAACACTGGCTTTTTTTTTGTTCTGTTATTAAATTATATTTTTCTATGTTTTAAGTAATAGCAGATCTGGCTTCTTCTGGTAACAGAGATGGATGGACCTGTAACTAGGAGACAAGAGCTCTATTTTAGCACAAAAGCATTTTATATTATTTATTGAATCCGTATGTGTGTTCCCATGGAAACCGTCTGTATTTCTGCTTCTTGTGATCTGTATAGTTTGTTATTTAAAGAGAGATGGCAGCCTTTTGTGTTGCTGAAACAATAAAACCGAGCTCCTATGAGCAGTGGCTCAAGGCTGACATCTCATTTTCCTGACGTGGACTGCCCTGAACCGAGGCACGCGTGTTGGTTTTATAACGCATGACACGTGGGTCGCTGGAAATCGATCTCTTCTACCTAGGCTGGCCACGGAGCGCTTTGGAGAATGGCCTTAGGAATCAGTCCCCCAGGATGCTGATCTAGGTTTTAAAGCCAGCCTTGTCCAGCGGCCCTGTGATCAGGTCAAATAGATCCCTTCTCTAGCCAGCATGGCCTTGTAGGAGCCAGGGATGCCCAGCGAGCCTTGGCGGTTTCAATCTACGCTGTCTTCCTTCAGTCTTACTGGTCTCCATGCCCAGTAACCACACCAGCACAGCCCTCCTTCCCTCTCTTTTATCCATGACAAGTTGTGTTTTAAAACTACTCCAAGGAAAAGCTGATTTAAATGTGCCTTCTTACACCTTTCTGTTCAGAACAGTTTGGAAAATGGCATCAGAGAGGCAAACGCTCATACCTGGGAATACCCCTGACTGTGCTGTTTCTTATTTTAAGTAGCGCCTCCAGGGTCCATTTATGCCAACAATGGGCAGCTGTGAATGGGAAGTCCAAGAATCTAGGAGTTGCTCAGTCCCACAAGGCGAGGTGTTTCAGCTGGTCTTCTGTAGCAGTAGGTTCCAACAGAGATGCTGACAAGTTAATGCAAGCAGGTGAAGAAGGTGGAATGGGATGCAGAGCTGCCCACGGGAGAAGGTCCCTTCCTGTCTATAGCCGCATATTGACTACATTCTTGGCTAAGCATGTAACGCCTTCAGAGAAGTTAATCGGTTTCCTACCTTTCATAGCTACACAAAACGAAGCCAATGAACCACCTGAACACCTGAACCTGAACACCAGCATTTGTTTAGTCTCTTTGTATACTTACTGTGTTAAGAGTCTGCAGTGCTATATAGAGTCCCTGTATTAGTCAGGGTTCTCTAGGGTCACAGAATTTATGGAATTTATTGTGATGACTTATAGTCTGTAGTCCAACTAACCCAACAATGGTCAGCTGTGGATGCGAACTCCAAGAATCTCGTAGTTGCTCAGTCCTGTGGGGCTAGTTGTTGCAGCTGGTCTTCTGTAGAAGTAGAACAGAGGTGCTGGCTAGTAAGTTCTAGCAGGCAAAGAAGAGCAAATCTTCCTTCATCCAATGTTTTTATGGAGGTCTCCAGCAGAAGATGTGGCCCAGATTAAATGTGTGTACCACCACGTCTGGATGTAGGACTTTCATTGTCCCAGGGTGACCTTGAACTCAGAGATCTCTTTGCCCCAGTCTCCTGGAATTAAAGGCATGTAATACCTTGCCTGGGCTTAAGCTTTTCATGGGCACTATGCCTCAAGCTCTCCATGCCAAGATCCAGATCTTCCAGTCTCAAGATCTGGTTCACAGGTGAGCCCTCCAATTCTAAATTGTAGTTCATTTCAGATATAGTAAAGTTGACAACCAGGAATAGCCACTACAACCCCCAATAACATCTCAAGATCAGTAGAAGCAGTTCCTATGTGATGTCATATGTTGTGCCATGTCTCTGTTCATTAGCTCTGGGTATAGTACCACAGTCTGTATTTTCATCACCAGCCCTGAGTGGAGTGTTGTGGTCGGTCCACATCACCAGTCCCTGGCCCTGGGTGTGGTAGCACAGTCAGTCCATACCATCCTGAAATACAGTTTTCGAGCAGCCCAACTGGTTTTATGTGTTGGAAAATTGCTCATATCAACCCTACTAAAAAGGATCTGTATAAAAGTTACCTAGTCAGACATACTGACCTCTGTCTGCCATTGAAGACTGCGCCAAGTTGCTACAGTATTGGTGACTCAATTTAAAGGCTCCTGACTTTGGGTGAAATTGGCATGGGATGATTCTGTGATGATGAAGGAGTGGATAGGCATTGTTGCTGATCCCATTGGTCTCCTAGTACAGTTGCTTGCCCAGGCTCAGGGTTTTGGAGCCTCCCAAACCTTTCAAGATGGGGTCTAGGCCCACATGAAGAGGTCCGCCTTGTCTGCAGCGTGTGGAAAGCCATGGCACACCCCAGTCTGCTTACAGGATAACTTGGCTTCCCTTCCTGGATAGAGAACTCCTTCTTCGTGTATTGCCCCTGCTCCACAGAGATGTGCTGAGCGGCTTTTATAATGGATGCCCCTTTAAGCCAGAGCTCCAAGCCTCGGCTGCTTGGGCAGGACCATCTGCTGGATCCACAGTCAGGGGTCAGCTAGGTACTTCCTGTCTTTGAGCTGGACAGGAAAAGCCCTGTCTCTAGGTAATTAGGAAAGAAAGGAAGTCACCACTGGCCTGGCCACCACTGAGCCTCCCTGGAGTGTCTTAGTGTTGACTTTAAAACTCTTCAGCCAGTAGCAGGCAGGAGACCCTAGTCTGGTCTGTGTAACCATCCTGTGGGCAGGAGGCACTGCCTTGTGTGAGCTGACATGTCTGTGACAAAAGCTGAAGAGCTCCCAGTCCTCTGGAATGCCACAGAAATCCCATCACCCCCTAGGTAATGACATGAAAGGGAACTGGCTTCCCTCCAAGGACACTCAACTCATCCCCAGCCAGTCACTTTAAATAACCTCCACCCATATCACTTTGAATAAGAGTCCCCCTCTTTCTCCTCTCTCTCCTCTCTCTCCTCTGTCTCTCTGTCTCTCTGTCTCTGCCTCTCTCTCTCTCTCTCTCTCTCTCTCTCTCTCTGTGTGTGTGTGTGTGTGTGTGTGTGTGTGTGTAATGTCTTGGATTTGTTTTTTTACTATGGGAGGATTCATCTATACCACTGTAGCATTCAGAAAATATTTTCCATCAGGCTGTCTTGGGCACAGAAGAATATCAATGTGAGAGTCTTTCACAAGATATCATCACTTGAGATGAAGTACCACGCCATGGGGGTTCAAGCCTGGAAAACAGGTACAGAAATCAGCGCAGCCATGGAGGGTCAGGTCACCCACAGCAGCGGTCATATAACCTGAGTCACCATGGCCATTTGCTTTCCTCCACCTGTCCAGTGTACATTTGGGTTACTCACATGAGACCCAGGAACCTCTGACATGGCTGGACCAACAGGCTCCCCAGAGCCTGCGTTGGGACCAACTCAGAAAGGAGTCTGTTCAGGATAGAAGAAGCAGGAGGTTGGCGTGCTGTCTCTTCCCCACAGTAGCTTTGAGTCAGCTGTCCCTTCAGCTGTCAACCTCACTCCCCTCTACATGGCGTCCCTGCCTTCCCTATTTCAGCCTGAGAGGCTGGTCCTCTCTGCAACCCCTCAGCTCTCCACTCTCCTTGTCAGCTCTTCCAAAGTGCTTCTGTGACTGTCTGTCCATAGACCCTGTGCATAGTGAAGGATGTGAGAACCCCTTCTGCTTAAGTTTCTAGTGTCATGCCCAGTGCATCTGTCTTAGTTGCTTCCTATTGCTGATAAACATCATGACTGAAAGCAGGCTAGGAAGGAGAAGGCTTATTCTCAGGTCACAATGTGACACAATGTATCACAACGTATTACAATGTATCACTTAGGGCAGGAACCTGGACACAGGAGCTGAAGCAAAGGCAGGAACGCTGTTTACTGGCTTTCTCAGCCTGATTTCTTACACATCCAAGACCGTCTGCCTAGGTGTGGCTCTGCCCACAGTAGGCTGAGTCCTCACATAACAATCACTAATCAAGAAACCACCCCGTATACTTGTCTAAAGGCCAGTTTAATGGGAGCATTTTCCTAAAACTGTTGTTCCCCTTTCCTAGATGACTCTAGCTTGTGTCCAGTTGACAAAACCCAGCCAGCACAAAGACCCTTCCTGCAAAGTTCATACACAGAGTCAAGTTTACAACGATATGAAATAACGGGCTATGACAAGGTGGGGCTCTGGTGAAGTAGAAATTTCTGGTTTCTTTGGAAACTCAGTTGTGTCATGTGATGTTCTTCTGGAAGCTGTCTTATAAGAGGATGTTTTGCTGGAGCAACACTTGAGAGAGTGCATGATGTTTGGAAAGAGTATAAATGGAACCCCACAAACAGTGAAAGGAAGCTCTTGCATTGTGACACGGAGCAATGCTTCTCTGGTCTTTGCTGACCATGTAATGCTTCACTGGTCTCAACTTCTTAGCTGGTCTTCACTTTGTAGAGAGAAATATGTCAGGAGAAATATGTCAAAGAACTTCTTGTGGTATTCCAGCCAATTTTTGCCACTTCCTTTGGTGCCAATTCGGCAGAACCTTGTGGTTTCTGCTGGATCGAGCTGCTGCTACTGATTCGTGTTTGATCTTTACTATTAGACTGGACTGCTGGTATCCTGACAACGAAGAGTGAAATCACCCACTAAGAAGTACTTCTAAACAGGTCCACAAGCCCCTTTTCCTATTAACCTTCTTTCTCCCCAACCTCCAATCAGTGGGTTAGAAGGGAAGTTGAAGTATTCAAGAACCCTAAATAAAATAGATTTAGAAAAAAATCTAAGCCTGTACTCCTACAAAGCCCTCCCCTTCCCCGGGCCTGAGATGGGAACTGAGTGATAGTTTCTGAGCCTTGACAGTCTGCCTCAGTTAGGGTTTCTATTGCTGTGAACAGACACCATGACTAATGCAACTCTTATAAAGGCAAACATTTAATTGGGTCTGGCTTACAGGTTCAGAGGTTTAGTACATTATCATCAAGGCAGGAGCATGGCAGCATCCAGGCAGGCATGGTACATGAGGAGCTGAGAGTTCTACATCTTCATCTGAAGGCTGCTAGTGGAAGATTGAGTTCCAGGCAGCTAGGATGAGGGTCTTAAAGCTCATATCCACAGTGACACACCTACTCCAACAAGGCCACACCTTCTAATGGTGCCACTCTCTGGGCCCAGCATATACAAACCATCACACACTCTGAACCTGAGAGACCAAGCGACTCAACATGGGTACCATTAGGTGCCATGAGAAGTTCAATTGCATCATGTTCTCTGCATGGATGCCAGCACCCAAGCTCCCCACAAGTCAAAGTGTCTCCAGACATTGTCACAGTTCCTTTAGGGACAAAAGGGGACAAAAATCACTCCCACCTGAAAACCACCAAGTTACAAAGGGATGGTTTTTGCCAAGTTGGGGTTAGGACTGGGCAGGACTCCTTGAGTGAGCGCTGAGGCTACGCTTAGTGTTCTGGGCTCTGACTTCCCTGAGATGGCATGAGCCCACATGGTTGCAGTGGCCTAATCACCAGGCCAGGAAATATACATGGCACCTGACTACTGGAGGTCACACCACCCTGAGTCCAAAGTGGAGGACCTATGGCCATTAGACTGGCAGAAGGGGACATTCCCAGAGTCTCTGACACAGGTCAGAGTCCCAGGACACAGTGGGGCAGGCACAGGCAACTCCATGGTTCCTTTCAGTAGCAGAGTAAACTCACAGCTTCCACAGTGCCATGCCTGCCAGGTCACAGTTTACCAGGGTCATCCATGGTCACCTGGGCACTGAGCAGAAGCCATGGTGTAAGAAGTAGATAGTAGATATGTGTATACCCCCCACCTTGGTACTCACGGGTGACCTTGACCACTGTCATGGGCCAATCAGATCTTCTTTCACAGGAAGATTTATTGGCTCCGAGGCTTGGGATACTGTCATGGAAAGGCTCAGCTGTCATCTCTTTTGGGGATGCCTCAGCAATAGAGTGCCACTGGTTCAGGGCTATGACCTTTCTTGAAGCTGTTTGACACTGGTGGAAAGGGCTGTATTCCCCCCAGGTCTATAGCAAATGCAGATCCAGAAAATGAACTGGGGTTGGCTGAGGTGTTCCTGTGACCTCCCAGTCCCAGTGCAACTCCCAAGCCCCACACACCTCCTCATTGTTTCCTTTCTTGGGGCTATGTCTCAAGGAAGCCAGTTTGCAGCTTCAGTGCAGGACGGGATGGGTCCTCTCAGAGACCAATAGAATACGGGTGTGCTGGGTCACTTCCTTGTAGGATGGGAAGTGTCAGCTGGAAATGGGGGGCAGGTGTGGGACTCAGACACTAGTTCATTGGGCCATCTGAGCCCTCACCTTTCCTGTGGAAGTGACTGGAGACAGGATGTCTGGGACAGAAACATGTTTGCTGGTGGGTCACAGCCAGTATTTGAGAAAATTAGAGCAGAGGCAATGTTTGCAGAGATAGGGTGGCGATTGCTTCACCTGACACACGCCTTGAAAAACAGAAAAAGGCAGAAAAAAAATCAATGGCCCACTGACGACAAAATGTGGAAGAAAGATGAGAGCCTAGTGGCATGTGATGGGGACCCCAGTTGTTGGGAGGTGGGGCAAACTAGGACCAGCACAGGGACTCAGCAGTCAGACCAGGTGTCTTAGGGTTCTCTAGAATCACAGAACCTATGGAATGTCTCTATTTATTAAATACATTTATTGGAATGATTTACAGTCTGCAATTCAACTATTCCACAATAGGCAGCTGTGAATGGGAAGTCCAAGACTCTAGTATTTGCTCAGTCCCACGAGGTTAGGTGCTGGTCTTCTGTATAAACTAGAATCATGAAGTAGCTCCCAACAGATGTGCTGGCAAGTATGTGCAAGCAGGTGAAGAAGAGAGAGCCTGCCTTCTTCCAATGTCCTTATGAAGGCCTCCAGCAGAAGATGTGGCCCAAATTAAAAATGTGTACTACCACTCCTGGATTTGAAAATTGCTCTGTCCCAAGCTGGCCTTGAATTTGGAGATCCATCCACCTCAGTCTCCTGGGATCAAAGGCCTAAGCTTCTAAGATCCTGGGATCTTGCCTGGGCCTAAGCTTCTCATGGCCACTATGCTTCAAGATCTGGATCACAGATGTGCCCTCCATTTCTGGGTTGTAGTTCATTCCAGATGTAGTCCAATTGACAACCAGGAATAGCCGTCGTACCAAGTGAGCCGCAGCAAAATGTCTGAACACCCTACTGGTGGCACCTCCCTTGTCAAGGCAGAGCTCGCCTTGGGAAAGCCGCAACCTTGTGACAGAAAGCAAAGACACCTGAGTTGGTAGCTGGAAACTTAGATTTGAGTCATCTGACAGGAGAACCTGGATTGAGAGTCTTCTCTGGTCAGCTTGGCTCGTGGGCATATCTGTATCTGTGGTGAGTTGATTGTTAATTGATTTGAGAAAGCCCAGCCCACTGTGGGCAGCAACAACCCTAGGCAGGTAGACCTGGGCTGTAAAAGAAAGGCAGCTAAGCGTGAGCCTGCAAACAGCTTTCCTCCACAGTTTCTGCCTGGAGTTTCCACCCCAACTTCCCTTAAAGATCATTGTTTCCTGGACGCTAAGTAAATCCTGTCCTCCCCAGATAAGCTAATCAAGGCTAGATCCCACTAAGGATAGGAGAACACTCCAAGGCTACCAGGGCAGGGGGCAAAACCACTACCAAACACCAAGAAGCTAACTGTGGCTGTTCTCTGCAGGAAGCACCAATGGTGGGAAGAATCTTTACAGGCCTACTTTGGTTTGTTGAGTCATTTAACAAATACCCACTAAGCATCCACCATAGACTACAGCAGCAGTGGAGTAAGGATTCCATTTCACAGAGGGGAGCCCTGAGGCCACTCTCCAGAGGCACAGCCAGGACTGGGTTCACTTCAGAGCCTGTGCCCATGCCCAGAGCTCAGTACAGACCCACTGCTTTCTGGGGATTTCCGATTCTCTCTTCTTCCACAGTTTGATTTTATCTCGATTATTCTGCTCAGCAAATACAGAGCCATGAGTGGACCAGGAAATTACAGGCTCTCGACGGACAGACAGACAGACAGTCAGACAGCTAGAGAAAGCTTAACAAGAAACCAGGTCTGCAGACGCCTGCCAGGGCCCAGATTCCATGTAATCAGTTCTTTCCGTAAACACTTGCTGTGTACTTTGGATTATACAGTCATTCACCAAACACCCAGTGAATCCCTACCATGGTCATGTGCCACTTTGAGTGAGTCTGACTCAGAGAGGCAGTTCCCATCCTTGATACGGTGACACAGGATCCTGGCATCTGATATCGTAGCACATATGTGGGTGGGATCCTTTGCCTATCTAAATCTGTTGTGCATGCTTGTGCACACACATACATATGCATGCACATGTATATGCGCACACATACATATGCACTCACATATGTGTCCTGACATTAATAAGAGCAGCACCTCATAGTGGTAGAAGTCAGGTCATGTCACTTCTCCCTCTAAGGCACACACACACACACACACACACACACACACCACACACACACACACACCACACACACACAAAACACACAAACGTTCATGCCTCCCACACCACACACACATACCACACACACTCAAACACACACACAAAACACACAAACACACACATGTTCATGCTCACACACACACACACACACACGTTTGTGCATACACAAGCACACGCCCTGGTGAGTGGCCAGATGGAAAAGGCTGGAGATGTCCAGTAGAATGATGCTCCAGTCAGGGGAAACAGCGGATGGGTCACCATGAGCTTACACAGGAGACTGTGATCAGGGCCTAAAACAATACACAATCTTTTCTCCATGGTGTGGACCCAAGACTCACAGTCTGAAGAGGCCAAGTCCCTGTGGGGGTCCCAGAGCCTACCAGGGGTATGGTGGCTTCCCTAGACTCTGCTCTTAATGGATCCATGGCACCAAATAGCACTGTGACTCCCTCTCCTGGTGGCAGAGGCTTGTGGTAGCCAAGCATGGCAGCCTCTGGGCATTCAGTTTTTTCTTCTCCTCTTCCCACCTGGGGAAAGAAGCCTAGAGGCTTGGTAGATGCCACATCCTGCTTACCAGCTCTAGGCTGAGTCACAGCATGACCTGTAATACACACACACACACACACACACA
>JADRCD010236427.1:0-15340 GCA_019843815.1 Montemys delectorum | reverse complement strand
GTCCTCACCCGTTAGTATCGTTCCCCAGGGGAACCCTTAATCCTGTGGTCGCTGCAAGCTTCAAGGTGACCACGGCTTGGGACCCTGGGAGGAGTCAGACAAAAAGCTTCTCGTTTAGACAGCACCTAGCTCAGCTTTGGTGCTGCCGAAACCTCCCTTCAATTCATTCATTTATTTTTAATTTCTTGGCATATGGCCTACCACCAGGGTTTGGCCACAGCCCTAATCGTTTGTTGACTATTATACTCCTTAGATCGCAGGGTTCACTCATAAGGAAGCAGCTCAACAAAGCTAGCCTTATGGTACACTCTCTCCAGCTCTGACTTTTGTTTATCCAATGACTATCAGGACAGGTGAGAAACAGCCCCAGGGACTGTCCTTGTAACTTCCTCTACACACTTTTCACCAGGGGCCCTGTCATACAGGTTGAATGGGTCTATGTAGAACAAGCCATGAACACTTTAGTGTGGAAAAATAGTATTATATAAAGCTTAATTTTAAACATTATGAAAAATACATATTTACAGGAGAAACTACAAAATACAAGTATATACAATAATATCTGTTACCTTTAAATTATATAAATTCTTTAACATTCTCCAGATTAATAAATTATACATAGTATCAACAGAAATGGCTGGCACCCCCACAGGGCATGAAGCAAGGTTTGTTTGTTTGTTTGTTTTAAAGTCACACAGTGAAAAACTTTTATCCAGGGGATCTTCAGGTGAATTCTTAATGTCTCGGGTAGATTGCATCTGGAAGCAAAGACGGCATGGTTAGAAACTGTAGAACAGTAGTTCTCAACCTGTGGGTCACGTTCCCTTTGGGAGTTGAACGACCCTTTCACAAAGGGTCTATATCAGCTATCCTACATATCAGAGAGTTACGTTATGAGTCAAAACAGTAGCAAACATACAGTTATGAAGTAGCAACAAAAAGTTTACAGTTGGGGATCACCACAACTTGAGGAACTGTATTAAAGGGTCACAGCATCCAGAAGGTTGGGGACTGCTGCTCTAGAGGAAATTCTGTAGAGGACTGTCTCCACCGTCCTACTTCTGAAATGTACATATGGAAGACACTGGTGGACATCACTAAAGTGATTTCGGACATCACTAAGCTGTTTAGGATAGAGCGTCACTATGGAGCTAGCCCAGCCCATTTAGAAAGGCAGACTCCTGGACTTGGAAGGGACTCCAGCTGCCCGTGTCCTGCCTCTGAGTTACAGAGACAGGCCAAGGCCAGGACACAAAGTATTCTTCCTGGGGAGACATAGATTATGAAGTCCAGGCAGCTTCAGAGCTCCGTTCTGAATCCTAGCCTTTAGGACGGTAGTTATGTTTCAAGCCCACAATTAGCTTCTTCTAGGCACACCCAAGCTTAGTTTTTCAAAGATTCTCAAACAAGTTAACACAAGACAAAGAACCCTTTGAGATCTACCCCATCCAACAACTACCCTGGAGTTTCTTAAAAGAGGCTGATGTGCAAAAACCTTAATTTACTTCACAGATAAATTAGGGGGTAATTATTTACAACACAAGAGATTATCTGGTTTGCAAAGCACTCCTGTAAACTGTTCTCTATCTAGTTCTTTACAGCTCACTGAATAATAACACCCTGGCTGGGTGGGCAGGGACTGAGAATGCAGAGAGCTCAGGAAACCTCAGGAGAAACTCTTGGCAGCTGAACAGCACTGAAAACCAGAGAAGGCAGCCTGAGATGTGGCTGTTAAAGTGTGAACAGAGCAGGCAGGTCCAGAGCAATGATCTGAGACCTACAATTCTCCTTCCCAGCCTGGGTAGTACTTTGGCCTCCATGGTGGGCCAGAGGCAGGAATCTTCTTCTTGCCACTTAATTATTGCTTGACAGAAGCATGCCTCAAGAAGTTTGTAATTTTTTTTTTTTTTTACTCCTGATTTTTTTTTTTTAATCTGAAAAATGTTACATTCTTGTTCTAGAAGATTTATAAAACTGTCGAAAAACATCACTCGGTCAGAGAGATCAATTTGACTGGCCTATCTCCTCCTGTTTATTTTTTTCCCTCTATACATATTGCTTCTGTCTGTTTTACATTCTGCATTTCTTAACTTGCCATGCCGTGGTTAAGCTACAGTTTGTCACTCGGTGGACACTTGGTCTCTGCTGTAATGTGGTGCGGCCTGGGAGAAATGGGCCAAGCGGGAGGTGACAGGATCACTGAGAGGTTAGAGTTGGTCTCTCAGAGTGGGTTAGGTTTCACAGACATGAACTAGCTTCCACAGAGTAGGTTGCTATGAGAGAGTAAGCATGGTCCGCTCTTAGCTACTGCTTTCTCTCTCTCCACATGATCTCATCTGATCTAACTAGCTGGTGGGCTCCATCGGAGGTCAAATGCATGAGGTCAGCCTACCCATGGACTCCTTTTCTTTTTTTCTTTTTCCTTTTGTGGTATGAGCTCTACCACTGAGCTACATCCCTACCCCAAATCCCTTGTCTTTATAAAGTACCTAGTCTCAAGTGCTTTGTGATAGCAACCAAGACGCGCTTCTTTATAAGGGGATCCACATTAAGGTGACATCCTCAGAAATATTCTGGAGCCAGATACGGTGGCCTGTGTCTCTAGTCTTGCTAATGGCAAGGCTAAGGTGGAAGGAATGCTTGAGCCAAGGCCAATCCAGGCAGCATAGCCTTTACTTCAAATGACAAAACAAAAGAGCCCACTCTTAATGGCCCACACTGTTCTAGTATGAGTGAGTGTGCTCTGGCGTAGCTAGTCCCTGCTATGACTTGAGTATAACTTCTGTTTCAAGGGTCCAAAATAGTCGAATGCTTGGTCTGCCAGGTGACAGGGTTAGACAATGCCATGGTGAGCCCTTTGGAAGTCGATGAGTCCTCAGAGGAAGCTCTCATAGGGTTATTCAGTCTTGCCTCTCCCTGCTATCTCTTCTCCTGGTTGGAGATGTAACCACTCCCCTTGACAGGCACTCCTGGGATTCCTATTCACCATTCTCTGTGAAGTCCTCACCAGGACTGAGCCAACACAAGTGCCATCCATGCTCTTGAACCTCAACGGGGTAAGCTCAACGAGGTAAGCTCAACGAATTTTCTGCTTTATGATGCCAGGGCCACCTCAAGGATTTTGCTGCGATGATGCCAAACTGGCTAGTATAATCTTCTGTGGCAGTACTGATTTTTACTTCAACTTGTAAAATGGGAAGGCTTTATGCACAAAGAATATTCTGTATACTTAAGATAATAGGAAGAATACTCCTCCGTCACAGACACAAGTGCATTAAAGCCACTGAAACCCCGATCGCCAAATGTTTCTCAGCATCAGTTTTCCAATTTGAACTCCCAGTTATAGTTTCAGCGCTGTCTCCCTTAGCAGTCAGTCCTCTCTCTTAGAGAAGAAGTACTAGCGAAAGCCTTTTGTAGAGAGCCTGCTGGGCTAGGCAGGCAGACGGTTGAAAGGGGCTACTGTGGGTGTAGCTCACCATCAGAGCATCTGCCCTCCATGTGTGAGCCTTGGCTACCATGCCAGCATGGCAAAAAGTATTGGTGACTGTTTAACTATGGAACCCCTCCCCATTCTGCCTATCCTTTCTGCTGCTATTTTTGGGGGTGTCTTTCCGGTAGAAGGAGAAATTGGAGGTCTGTACTGCGGGAGTGTTGAGCTAGTACTAGTTCCCAGGCTGCATGCCTTTTGGAAAATACACTTAAAGCAAATTAAGTGGAAGCTGGCGAGGCCTTACCTCTGTGATACTCTGGATTCACATTTTCATAGATCGGAAACAGGGGGTTTTCTTGCTCATTCCGCAGTTTCCTTGCTCTGAGGACATCTCTCACACACTGGTGCAGATACACATACTGACACTGTGGGAAGTCAGAAAATACATCAGAGAAAGGTGTACTTGAGCAGAAGAAAGGTAAGGGACTTGCCTTAGTCAGGGTTTCTATTCCTGCACAAAACCTCATGACCAAGAAGCAAGTTGGGGGAGGAAAGCGTTTATTCGGTTTTCACTTCCACATTGTTATTCATCACCAAAGGAAGCCAGGACTGGAACTCACACAGGACAGGAACTTGGAGGCAGGAGTGGATGCAGAAGCCCATGGAGGGATGTTACTTACTAGCTTGCTTCCCCGGGCTTGCTCAGCTTGCCTTCTTATAGAACCCAAGACCACCAGCCCAGGGATGGCACCACCCATCATGGGCTGGGCCCTCCCCAGTAGATCTCTAATTGAAAAAATGCTTTACAAGTGGATGTCACAGAGGTGTTTCCTCAACTGAGGCTCGTTTCTTTAATGAATCTAGCTTGTGTCAAGTTGACACACAAAAGCACCAGTACATCACCAAACACAAAACTGTCACAAACACCTACAGTTGCTGTGATTTTGTATTATTATAATCTTTTTCTGTTTTTTTTTCCCTCTTTTGTTCAAATAGGGTCTCCTTTTGTACCAAAGCTGGCCAGGACTTCACTTGGGAGCCTGGCTTTTTAATCCAAATTCAGGTCCTTATACTTGGACAGCAAGCACTTGACGGTCTGAACCATCTCCTCGGCTCTCATCCACTCTCTTTAAATGACAAATATCTCCACAGTGTGTGCTGTGAGTGCCTAGGCCTATGTCCTGCACACAATGGGTCCTTCATGAGGATGAATGTAAACACTTCGCTGTGCCATTTACATAAGCTGCCTTAAGACCGAAACACCCTTGTGAGGTACATGCAACCAGAAAACAAACTGAGATCCAGAGTTCATCAGCTCTGTCAAGTTTTCGTGACCAGGAAATGAGATCCTTGGATTTGATGCTAGAGGTATGACCTCCCCAAGTTCATGTTCTCAGTATATTGATTTATTTTCTTATGAGGAATCCATTTCATTGCACACTCTTTCCTCTTCTGTGCCCCTTTTATTTCAGATATGGTGGGAAAAGGAGATGTGTGCAGTTAACCCACTGATTGCCACAGCTTTGAACACAAGCTCAGCGTCTAGGTCTCTGTCCTCTTAGCATCTGCGTCTGAACCATGGAAGAACCTCAGAGATGCGGGTGGCTGTCTGAGACCTACAGAGGGTTACTTAGAGAGGACAGGCCCACCGGCTAGCCAGTTGGGGATTAACTATTTTAGAAAGCAAATACTGGAGGGTGGACTGGAGAGATAGCTCAGCCGTTAAGAGCACTGGCTGCTCTGCCAGAGGTCCTGAGTTCAATTCCCAGCAACCACATGGTGGCTCACAATCATCTGTAATGGGATCCGATGCCCTCTTCTGGTGTGTCTGAAGACAGCAACAATGTACTTATATACATAAAATAAATAAAATTAAAAAAAAAATAGAGGAGGATAAAGTGCCCTGGTGACCATAAAGACATCACAAAGATCCCACTGATGATAGAGTCTTGGCCATAGGCAACCAAACTTACGAACAGGGTTCCCTTCCTTTCAACCAAGGGGTGGAGGTCTGTTGTTCTGTAGTGTGCAACCTTGTGCTTCTTATCACAATACAGCAATGGATGGAAAGGAGGGAGTAAGAAGGCCAGCAAGAATGGATGCCATTCAAGGGAGATTGACTCTCTTCCCACAGGTTGAGAGAGTGGTGAAGTGTCTTAGAGTTTGTTTCCCCTTCAACACAAGATAGCCAGGTTCTCCTCTCTAGATAATATCCTCTGTCCATTCAAGGGAATAGACTCGGTAGATTCAGTATCAGGGAGATGGATAGGGAGCACTCTTTCTGGACTGTGTGCTTAAGGTGATCCATGTCATGGCGCTTGCAGGGTTCTAAAGGTGTGAGATGCAATATGGAAATAAAAGTCTCCCCTCACTAATGTGTCTTCAAAGTGAACAGCTCTTGTTTTCACCCGTGGCACTAGATAGCATTCCTGATTGGAAACTGCTCTGGTATTCTACTAATGGGACTTTAGAAGGTGTGTCTAAGAAAGTCACTAGATTCAAACTTTTAATTTTTAGTTTTCTGAAGAGTCTCACGTAGCTCAGACCAGCCTTGAACTTGCTATACAGCCAGAGCTGACCTTGAACTTTCAGTCTTCCAGCCTTAGCTCCCAAGTGCTGGGAATGCAAGTCAGGGTCATCATGCCTAGTTTTCTTCCAAATTGGGAAAATGAACTCAGAGCTTTTTGCACGGTGGGCAAGCAGTCTACCAACTGAGCTACATCCCCAGTCCTCCTCTGCTTCTGATCTTTTGTGGTGCTAGGAATTGAATTTAGGGTCTTACACATATTAGGTAAGAGCTCTACTATGGAACTGTAGTATTGGCTAGGTTAGGACCAAAAAAACAACAACAACAAAAGCCAAACAAAAACAAACAAACACTCAATCATAAGCAAGGCTTGTTCCAGTATTAAGAACTATATATCACAGATTGTACTTGGTTTTATCTCACCTTGAAAAGTGACTGGTTATTTGTGTGTGTGTGTGTGTGTGTGTGTGTGTGTGTGTGTGTGTGCGCGCACGCGCGCGCACGCCTGCCTGAGTTTATGTGCACCATGAATGTGCAGGAGCCCTTGGAGGTCAGAAGATGGTGTTGATTCCCTGGGGCTGGAGTTACAGGGTGTAACCCACGTGGGGCTGAGCCTGAATCTGAATCTTCTGAATGAGCAGTACGCACACATGACTGCTGAGCACCTTTCAAGCTCCATGTCATTCCTATTTTTTAATTAAATTGCTTGTGGATGGGAAAGGTAAGCTGTGAATGAACTCTGTTATACTCAGGTCATAGCTTAGTAATAAATTGTTCAACAGTGATCCACCATGGGCTTTGAAACTAATTACTCTCTATTAATTTGCCTTGTCTTAAATATCAACTTTTCTTTTCCCAATAGGATGCTCCTTCAAAAACTGGTTACTTCTAAAATCATCAAGTTGCTACTGTACCCCCATTTAGTCCTTAATGCAAAAAAAAAAATGTAAACCTCAACTCACAAAAGATTTTTTTTTCTAATGGGGGAAGTGCTGGCTGAGTCCTAACATACCCCATTCCATTTAATTCTACCAATCTTCATAGTGGTGTATAGGATTTATGATATTACACCTATAGCTATTTGGTTCATGGCTCCTGAGATCATAGTTTATCGGAAGGACAGACATGTGTGATCAAATACCTAGAAAGCAATAAACTAGAATTGTTTATAAAGGTTTATGCAGGACAGGAAAAACTTGAGATCATTTGGAGGAAGAAAATATCAACCTAGAAAGAGAGGGTGAAAGCAAGTTGGGAGTCCGGTATGGCTAAAATACAGGTTGCCTGTGTCATGCCTGACGTCCAGGATAGTCTCTTAAGTGAGAGCCGAGATGCTACATCCCATAACATCCCAGTGCCACCTTCCTATGAGAGCAGTCACCATGCACAACTAAATTACTACTTATTTTCAGAAAGGAGGAGCTTTGATGGATAGCTGCTGCCTCTGCTCAGAAAGGTGGACAGTGATGGTTAGAACAGGGGCTCTTGCTTGGGGCCAGTGTGTAACGCCAAGAGTTTGGAGAGGTTCATGGAAGTGATGCATAGCCCAAGTTGTATCTGAAAGTAACCAGGAGCCTGAATACACACACACACACACACACACACACACAGCTGAAGAGTACTTATAATGCGTTAGCTATTTCTTCCCCAATTTACAAATTAATTACAGTCTGAGTTTGTGGAAGTGATATGGAAATAAAACCCTTGTGCCGACTTTTTAGCAAAGTAATTGTAGGGTATCTGCTCATTTATAGAATAGATTTCAAAAAGTCATACAGAGACAGAAAAGTTTCTAGTCCCAAGGCCTCAGCCTTCTGGGGTAGGGAAGGATGACAGTTAAGATATGAGTGATGAGCTGGTATGGTGGCACACGCCTTGGGAGACAGGGACAGGCAGATCTGTGATTTTCAGGCCAGTTTGTTCTACATAGTGAGTCCAGGGTAGCCAAGGCTATTACACAGTGAAACCCTATTTCAAAATGCAACGCAAAACAAAACACAAGCCCCAACAAAACAAACAAACAAACAACAACAACAAAACAAGCAAAAGGAAACAAAGAAGGGAAAAATGAAGATGTGAGTGGTATTATCCTATGCCCTAAGTGAAATGACAGCCAGCCAGCAGCCGTAGTGAAGGCACAGTTACTGGGAAGCCTGAGGATGAGAGGCTGGGGTCCTGCCAGTGAGGTCGCCATCGATTTAATCTATGTGATGCCTGTCCTATGTTGTGACAAACGGAGGTGCCCAGCAGCAGCCTAGGAGCACTGGGACTGTAGAACTACAGCTCAACAAGCCTCTGGCCCCAACAGCCAGCTCACCACATGCATAAGAGGTGGTGGACCACACTACCACTATGGAAATGGAACAGATGAGCTGGGCTCTTTGACAAATAAATGGCACAGAAAACAAATAGGAGGAAGGATTATTACAGGCAGGAGAGGGATAAAGATACTTCAAATGAATGAAATGAGTAGATTAGGGGCTTTAAGGAAAGGTTGAACATTTTTAATATATATGTATATTAAAACATAATAGGTAGGACCCAGGTGTGTTAGTACATACCCAGGAGGCAGAGACAGGTAGATATCTAGTTCAAGGTCAGCCTGGTATAGCTAAAGACTTGAAGGACAGCCAGGCCTATACAGAGAAACTATGTCTTGAAAGACCAAAAATGAATAAATAAATAATAGTAGTAGTAATAATAATAATAATTAATTAATTAAAAAGATGGGTGGGGTATTTAAATCCTGACTAGGGAACTAGAATTAAAATTGTTAAGTGTGATAAAAGGCATGGTGATCATGATGTTGAAGAGTATCTATTGACATATATACACATGTATATACACACACACACACACACATATATACATATATACATACATGTATACATACACATATACACATATGCACACAGATATATACATATACACATACATATATATACATATACACATGCACATACATATATGCATACACACATACATATATACATATCTATACACATACACAAGCACATATATACATATATGCACATACATATATACACACATATATACACATATACACACATATAATATATACACACATGTATACATACACACATGCACATATATATACACACACATACACACACATATATACATATATACATACATATACACATATCCACACATACACACATATATACATATATGTACACACATACATACACACATATACACATACACATATATATGTGCACACATATACATACATACACAATACATATATACACATATACACATATTATATTATATACACACACATATACACATACATATATACAGATTTGCTTTATGAGGTCAGAGAATTGGTGTGAGATACAGATGGGGAAATAACGTTGTTATTTGTAGAAGCTGGGGTTTGAGTTTAAGGAGATTCATGATCTGATTTTCTCAGTTACACTCCTACCTCCAACCCATGGTACTGATGAACAAACCTAGGGCCTTGTGCATAGTAGGTAAGCACTCTACCACCAAACCATAAATAGCTCAAGTTTTGCAAGCGCTTAAACAATTTCATAACGACTCACTGAGAACATGGTAGACAAACTGCTACAGTGAATGTACTAGCCAGTCATGGTGGCACAAGCTTGTAACTTTATTGCTCTGGGGACTAAGGATTGCAAGTTCAAGGCTAACCTGGCCTATATAGTAAGGTCTTGTGTCAACAAAACAGAACTGGTACTGGGAGATAGCTCCATGATTGAGAACACTTGCTCTTGAAGAGGATCAGGGTTAGGTTTCCAGTACCCACAATGGGTGCTACACAACCACCTGCAATCAGCCTCAGCTACAGGGGACCCAATGCCATCTTCTGGCTTCTTCTGTAGAGAGATGCCTCACCTGTCAATTAAAAGGTATATAGCCTATGGCTTAGGCAGGAAAGAGAGGTGGGACATCAGGAGGAGAAAAAATTCTGAGAGAAAAGGAAGTGGGGAGAGGAGACCGAAAAGACAGGAGGAGATGACACATGTCACCAGCCATGTGACAAAATGTAGGTTAAAATAAATAAGTATCTTTAGTTATAATCTAGTCAGAGTAGAGCCTAGCTATCTACCCGGCCAAGGCATTTGTAAATATAATCTGAGCCTGAGTCTCGTTTCTGGGAGCATGGGGCTGGGAAGCAAAAACGGGGCCTAACTTCAACACTCTTCAGCCACTGTTATGTACTTGCATCTCTTTCTCTTTTCCCCCCCCCTCTCTCTCCCTCTATTTTTCACACACACACACACACACACACACACACACACACACACACACTTATAAATAAAAATAGAATAATCTTTAGAAATCACCATCTAAACCATAACAGAGACAGATAGACAGACAGACACACTCCACCCACATACTCAGGGCTAGTAGTACAATTGTGATATCGGATCTGGTGAGTAGGTACTGTTTATAGGAGAGGCAAGGACGCCAGGCTCTTGCCAAATGTGGCACAGAAGGTGAGCTTCTCGGGATGTTAATGTATGCTGCACCAGAAAGAATGCAGGGGATGGAGTGATTTTAGAAGAGTGGGTTCACCAGAGCTCAAAGGGAACCTTGCTGTGGGGTGCTGGTTGCAGAGTATGGATGTGTGTGTGGTTTCCATGGCTACAGCTATGGTAGCATGTGGACAGAACTTTTCTTCCACAGAAAGCTTTTTAGATATTTAGATTTTGTCTTTTCCCTCTGAGTTACTTGAACAAAAATGTGGGAAAGCCAATGAATGGAGAACTCAAGCTTTGGTAGGTGTTGATGCAGGAATGAAATGTGCTTGGTGTATATGAGGTTTGTGTCAAGACCTGACTGTAGGGCTCTGGGTCAACAGCTTGGTATCCAGAACAAGGTCCAAGCTTGGCCACCTCGTGGGTATGGAATTCTTCCCCCACGCCCACCCTGCAACATAATATTTTTGCTATTTGGGAATTCCGTACAGTGTACCTTGATCACACTTGCTTCCCATTCCTCCCAGGTACACCCTTCCACCCTTGCGTTCCCCCCAAAAAAACCAAACCAACAACCAACCACCCAAACAAAAATCTACCAAGTCCAATTTGTATTACCCATATACTAAAGACAGGGTTTCTCTGTATAGCTTTTGGTGTCCTGGAACTCAATGTGTAGACCAGGCTGGCCTTGAACTCCACCAGCCTCTGCCTCCTGAGTGCTGAGATTGAAGGCGTGCATCATCATCGCTCAGCACAGCTATGGATTTTGTACAAAACATTTTAGCTTCTGGGCCTTAGCTTCCTAGCTCAGAAATGAACATAAATACCACGGGACAGTATCTTTAGAAGGATCTACAAATGTCAAAGGACTTCTCAAAGGGAGACTCGTAACCTTCCTGATAAACAGCCCTTGGTATATCTAGAGATGAGAAGGCATGTGGAGGTGGGTGGAGCTGGGGAGAGAAGAGATTTGGAAGTCTTCGTAGATGTCTCTGTCCTTATCTGCTGGGCTGCCTTGAAATGAATTCTTAAGTGGTCTAGCCAGTCCCCCCCAATATCACGCTTCCCACACAAACACTCCATCTTTCTTCCTATCTACCAAATAAATTCTTTCCCAAGAAGCTCAGTAAAGAATATACTTAATGCTGAAGGCAATGAGATGTACCTCAAAAATACGAAGTTCTAAAAATATGTATTTTCACTTCTGTATCTTACTCAGCTATCCTGGACAGTTTAGGGTGGGGGAGGGGTGCAGGAGGGCACTGGTGTTTGTCTTAGACATCTTACCTCGGTCTGGACCATGTGAACCCTGTGGAGTCTTAGGTCATGCACTGCCCCATAAATGTCCACGGAGTCCTTAGAGTCCAACTGCTGAAGGATCCGGTCCAGGGCAACAAACGTCCCTGTTCTGCCTACACCAGCGCTGGAGAGAAGCAAAGGGAAGATGGAGGAGTTAATTGTTCTTTTAAGACTATATCAGGAGACTCTGGTCAACTTTGTCTCTCAAATTATGGGAGAATACAGGAAATCTTTCTTTCCACAGACATGCTTTCTCACAGAAAGATAATCCTGAACCCATGTGGTCCACCTCTTCCCCTCCCTCCTAACCTTCACCCTATTGACAGAAGCACTACTTGGTCTATTTCAGGCCCCTGCCTATTTTTATAATTTTCCTATATACCTGCAAATCCAAGAGAACATTTTGTACATTTTGAACATTTACTGAGATGCCAAGATACTTTACATATTTTTTGCCAAGTTCTCTATCAATATTATGAGTATTGTCTTGAGATTGATAACATTTGTGACATAGAACTAATTTCATCTTTCTCTTTCCTTTGCTTTCTTTCGTAATTTCTTTCTTTTCTTTTTCTTTTCCATTGTTTGTTTGCTTTTTAAAAAAAAAATTGAGAAAGCTCTTGATCTTTCTGCCTTAGTCTTCCGAGTGTTGGGTTCACAGGCACATACATCGCTTACTTCCAACTTCTTGGAAAAAGCCACAAACCACTGACTTCCCCCACCCCCATACTATAGAGTATAAGATCATTGCTACTTTTTCTATTAAAAAATGTGTTGCGTGAATACCATTGTGTATCTGTGTGGCAATTTCTCAGCAGTTGATAACTGGAAGGGGAGCTACTGGGTTGGTTATAGAGTATAGACACTTTTGCTAGAGATTGCTAAATTGCTCCTTAAGGCCAAATTCTCGATGCTGTACAAATTGATGAGACCAAGAGGGATGTGTTCTTTTTCTACCCAGACAAAATTAAAGCTTGTGACAAATACTTTCATAGGGCTTTCTACAGCCCCACAAGAAGTTCCTTATCCTCCATCCACACCCAGCTTTTCATGGGCGGCACACACAAATGGTTTCTATGCAAAAGTTATCTTTAGCATTAACACGGTAGCTGCTTTCCACAGAACACTTGCCAAGTTAAGGCCAGCGATGGAGCCTCTCTAGCGAGCAAACACCAACTCCTGTCTCAGGTCATTGAGCCTTGTGACAAAGTAGCAGAAAGTAGCGTATGTAAATCTCTCCACTTTTGTCATAAAACTCAGCTTTGACTCTCTCTGTCCTTTACTGTGGCACCTATACCCACTGGAGTGCTTTACTATTCCTAAATAAGTATCATTATTCTTGGACGACACTCCCTCCAGTTACTTTGGCTGGCAATGAACACGTTTATAAGACACAGAACAATTCTCCAGTGTTCCTGGAAGAAAATGCCTGCCATTCTTCAGAAAGCAGGAGACGCCTGAGTGTTTCATACTCCCATTAAGGCACTGGGGTCCAAAGACATATAAAACTGGGCTCCTAGGGTGTGGGACTGCCGGGGAGAAATTAACACACTTGACATTTCTTTTACTGTGGCAATTCTCAGCTCCTTATTTATTAGTGCCGTTCAGTGAGGGCTATCAAAATGTGTTGCACACATTAATTAGCTAAACATTGGGCTCCCCAGAGGGAGAAAGATGGCTTGTTAAGTTGATTTTATGGGCAGATGAACTGAAGCAAAGAAAAGTCAAGAGAGAGAGAAAGAAATTTAAGAGCAGAAATTGGCTACAGACAGCTGGAATGAGTTAGCTTGGTCCCTTTGCCTGACTCTTATCTGTCTTCCTCTATGCGAGGACACAACTTTCTCTTCTCTAGAGGGCACACATGGCTTCAGAGACCATGTTCTTATAAGGCACCAATCTGTCTGTGACTTGATCTTGAAGCTTCCGGAATTGTGAAATGTAAATTTCCATTGTTTGGAAGTTACCCGGTACGCAGGATTTTGTTATAGCATCACTAGTGGACATAAACATGCTACTAGACCTGGAGTGAGGTCCAGGGCAGGGAGCTTGAAAGATGGAAGTGTTTATTCAGGTGGTAGAGAGAAAAAGCCATCTCAGGGAGCTAAAAATAACAGCAAGCAGGAATAAGCCGGTGCACCAATCAGACTTGGAAAGAAAAATGACATGTTTTCTCTTATTTGCAGGTCCTAGATGCTCTTAGGGCAGGTTTAGAATGTGTGACCTTACTGGAGGAAGTCTTTCATTATGGCTATTCATAGTTGTACCTCACTTCCTGTTTGCCCTCTGCTTCTTGCGTATAGTTCAACATGTAAGCTCTCAGCACACTGTTCCAACCTCTGTGCTGCTACGAGCTGTCACTCGGTCCCTGCAATCACTGAGTTTAAACCTCTGCAACTGTTAAGTCCAAATAAACTCTTTGTCCCATAAGTTGCTCATGGTGTTTTATCATAGCAATAGAAAAGAAGCTCATACGTTATACATGCACATGTGTGCATGAATGCTTGTTCGCATGGGTAATTACACTAGAAAGGGGGCCTCAAGAAGGGAGACAATAATCTTAAGGAAGACGATGATAATGAAGTAGGCGGGGTATGAAAGCCCAAGGGGTAAGGAGGGACCCCACCAGAAGAAGGCAGGGATATGGGAGAGATCTGTGGGGGAGGAAAACACACAGAAGTAAAGTGTAGGGATACATAGGTATGAAACTGTGATAATGAAACCTATTGGCTTGTATGAAAACCCTAAGCAAGATCAGTTTAAAAAATTGGAAGCAAGTCAAACAAAAGAATAAACTTGTAGAGTCAACTTCTTGACTAAAACAGGAAAGCAAGAGATAAGACATTGGAGCATAGGTGTGATGGGGCCATTATGTGGGACATGGAAGTCACTTAGGGATGCTCTATCTCATGCGAGAAAAGAGTAAGTGGAGAGAGCAAGTGGAGAGAGTGAGGGGGAGACCAAGAGGGAGCGCAGAGTGGGAGGTGACAAGAAGGAGGGCTTCGAGGAAGAAGGAAGTCAGAAGAGGAAGAAGATCATTAAAAAAGTGGGGTGAGATGGACTGGCTCATGTGGAGAAACCTCCCCAGGCCACAGGCCTTTGCCTTGTTTCAAGTTCCTACACACTGTCTCCACCATGACCGTCCTTCGAGCTGCCCATACCTGCAGTGCACTACGGTGGGCCCAGCCCCCGGGCTTCGGTTGATGTAGTCCCTGACGGTCCTCACAAACTGGATCAGGGACTGGGTGGTCTCTGGGACCCCATGGTCTGGCCACACCGTGTAGTGAAAGTGATGGATGAGTCTGTGTGCATCCAACTGTTCTTCCTGCAAGCATGGAGAGCAGGTAATGAGACAACCGGGCAAACCTCCTCAGATGACAGCCTCTGACAGCGGTCACACAGGAGTGTCCATGGTCTGAAACCACAGGCTGGGGACCAGCAAAAGCAGCATTTACAGAGCCCCCTCTTTGTAGGATTGTTCCTTTCCTTTCCTTTCCTTTCCTTTCCTTTCCTTTCCTTTCCTTTCCTTTCCTTTCCTTTCCTCTCCTCTCCTCTCCTCTCCTCTCCTCTCCTCTCCTCTCCTCTCCTCTCCTCTCCTCTCCTCTCCTCTCC
>JADRCD010236426.1:0-22159 GCA_019843815.1 Montemys delectorum | reverse complement strand
TTTGTTTGTTTGTTTGTTTGATTGGTTTTGTTCTTTGAGACAGGGTTTCTCTGCATAGCCCTGGCTGTCCCGGAACTCACTCTGTAGACCGGGCTGGCCTCAAACTCAGAAATCCCCTTGCCTCTGCCTCCCAAGTGCTGGGATCAAAGGTGTGCGCCACCACTGCCCAGCATTCTGAGCGGTATTTAAACTAGTAGGCAGTAACAGTTAGAATTGGGGAGGGGGTGCAGGGCTAGAGTTAGGGTCAGTCTACAGACAGGAGAATATCCACCAGTGTGGCCAACTCTCACAAATAACCTGGGCTGGACATTAATCAGCCCATGTCGCTGTTTCTTGGGCCTCTGGGGCCCACTCCTGCCTCCTAAGCACACAAAATGAGACCCAGTATAAAACAGCAACAAAACAAACACATAGGAAGTGGAAAAAGGACGATCAGAGGTCAGAAGGTCAAAACCATCCTGGGCTGGCAATGCATCTCAGTTTGGAGGCTAGCCTGGACTACCTTAAAACCTGGAAAATAGCGAAAAGGGTTCAAGTACAACTAAAAGGAGATATTCCGATCACTTTTCCAAATGACAGATATACTAGGCATGACAATGTTGAGTGGCATAGCACCTGCTGTGCCTGATCTTCCCAACTACAGCTTGAAAGAAAAAGAGGAGGGGTGGGGAAGCAGCATGAAAGGTTTGCTGCAATTGCTGCCAGGAGCTGCCCACCATACTCATCTTTAAGGCATTAGAGGGCTTAGGCCTACTGTATACCACGTGTATACCAGGTGCTGGTTCCCCCAGCACCACCAAACAAATCTAGTCCAACATAGTACAGATGCAGCCGGGCAATAGTGTCGCACACCTTTAGTCCCAGCACTCAGGAGGCAGAGGCAGGCGGATTTCTGAGTTCGAGGCCAGCCTGGTCTACAGAGTGAGTTCCAGGATAGCCAGGGATACACAGAGAAACCCTGTCTCCAAAACAAACAAACAAACAAACAAACAAAAAGTACAGATGCAGGGAGAAGTCTTGACCTCCCTCTCCTAGTCAAGAAAGCAATTTACCCCCTGGGCTCCCCAGGAAGGTGTCTCTGTGGATGTAAAGTCTGGTCCTGCTGGGGTCACTAACAGCAACTTCTGAGCCACTGCACCTGGGGTGGGGGGGTCACGGTGGGTGGCGGCGGGGAGGCTCACATCTGTACAGTAACCCACCAGTTCCTTATTCGTATTTCACAATAATGAAACTATGCAAACTAGTATGTGAAGCCACATCCCTCCCTTCTTAAGTCTTTCTGGGTGGGTTTCCAAAACACCACCACTGCCAGGCAAGAGGATCTCTTTGAGTTACTTGACAGCCAAGAATTTTGAGAGACCTTCCTCAATAAACCAATGAAAGCTTTCCACCTTCCCCTGAAAACACTAGGGGGTGGGGCAGCACCATCAATTAGTTTGTAAATGTTATCACTCAACATCCTCATTTAACTTTTCGCATTTATTTCGGGAGGTAGGCTGCGATAACTCCAGGAGCTCTTAAAAGATATTTTGGGCTGGACAGTGGCGGCGCGCGCCTTTAATCCCAGCAATTGGGAGGCAGAGGCAGGCGGATTTCTCAGTTCGAGGCCAGCCTGGTCTACAGAGTGAGTTCCAGGACAGCCAGGGCAACACAGAGAAACTCCGTCTCGAAAAACAAAACAAAACAAAACAAAACAAAACAGATATTTTGGAGAGATGGCCCAAGTTCAATTCCCAGCACCCGCATCAGGCAGCTCACTAGTGCTTGTAACAAGAGCGCCAGGAGATGCCTCGAAACGTGCATATACACAGGTAAATACATTTAAAAATAAACAAACACTGGGTCCGACGAAAGGCGATTCTTGGCAAGCCTTCAGCCCGGAGTTTGACCCCGCGCGGTCCCACGTGAAAGCAAAGAACTGGCACAGGTGCTCCTCCGACCGCCACCAGCGGGGCCCTGGGCACACACGCAAACAAAAACAAAACCAAATCCAAGGTATCGACGGCAGCCGTGAGCTGTCCGTGTGAAAAAAAAAACACAGCAGGCTACCCAGCCAAGCCCAGGTCCCCGCGCACAGTAGCCGAGGAGGATCACCTCCCTCCAGCTAATGCCAGGGAAGACGGCTCGGGTCCCGCCCGCGCTCGCCCCTCGCGCCCGCCGCCCTCCCGCAGGCTCACAGCTCCACCGGCGGCACGGCCTGGGCTCCGCCGCCGTCCTCCTCGTCCAGCACCAGCAGCAGGTCCAGCTCGTCCAGCGGCTCCATCCCTGCCGAAGCCCGCCCGGGGAGAGCGGAAGCCAGCCGGAGAGCGGGCAGCGGGACCCGGAGCCGACCTGCGCATGCGCACCAGGCGAGCCGCGCGCCAGCGGCTCCCGCGCTCTCGGCGCCGGGAAGCACGGCGCAGGAGCGGAGGCGCTCTCCCGCCGTCTCGACCCCAGGACCCGATTCCTGCGTGGAGCCGCCGGGCTGCGACGCTCACCGTACGCACCTCACAGCAATCCCCAACAATCAGAGCTGAGGAGCCGGAGATGCAGCTGAGCTTCCAGTGCGTGCCTGGCTGCTCCCCACTGCCGTTAGTCCCTGAGGGCTCCCTCCTTCCCTCTGGCCTGGAAAGGCATCCTCATGCACCTAGTGCACACAGCACACACCTGCTCACAGGAACACACGCACAAAATAAATCTTTTAAAAAGTAAATCTAGGGACTGGAGAGATGGCTCAGCGGTTAAGAGCACTGACTGCTCTTCCAAAGGTCCTGAGTTCAAATCCTAGCAGCCACATGGTGGCTCACAACCACCCTTAATAAGATCTAATGCCCTCTTCTGGAGTGTCTGAAGACAGCTACAGTGTACCTACATTTAATAAATAAATAAATCTTAAAAAAAAAAAAAAAGTAAATCTAGCCGGGAGGTGGTAGCACTCGCCTTTGTTCCCAGTGCTCTAGAGGCAGGAACAGGCCGATCTCTGAGTTCGAGGCCAGCCTAGTCTACAGAGAAACCCCGTCTGGGGAAAAAAAGAAAAAGAAAAAGAAAGATAAGTCTAAAGAAAAATTCTTTTAAAAGAAGCCATTTCATAATTTTAACATTCATCCACTCTGATGTCTGTGCATGAGTTTGCGCCTGTATGTGTACATGTATAGACAACGGGTTAGACAGTCACTGCCTTCTATGGCTCTTTAATCTATGAGACAGGGTCTTATGACTAAAAGTGGGTGCTAGGAATATGAACGTAGGTTATATAGCTCTATTACCTGAACCATCTCCGAGCCCTCCCATTCTTTTATTTTATATTGAACATTTTTTCCATATTCATAATGCAAACATATAAAAGAAAGGTATTGGCCTGATACAGTGGCACATATCTATAATCCCAGCACAGGAGAGGCTGAGACAGGAAGATTTTGAGTTTCCGTCCACCTTGGGTTACATAAAGAGACTGTTTCGGCAGAGTGAGTTCCAGGACAGCCAGGGCTATACAGAGAAACAACCAAAAAAGAAAAAGAAAGAAAGAAAGAGAGAATGTTTTGGAAAATAAAGGGCTGGAGAGATGCTCTATAGTTAAGAACACTGGCTGCTCTTCCAGAGGGCTCCAATTTGATTCCAAGCACGTCCTGGGCAGCTCACAAGAATCTGTGACTCCAGTTCCAGAGGAGCTGATGTTTTACTTCTGACCTCCTTGGGTAGGAGGCATATCTGTGGAGCACAAACATACATGCTGGCAAAACTCATTCATATAAAATAATGTTAAATAAATAAGGAAAAATCAAACGAATTAAATAGTCTAGCTGGGGATCCAGTTCAGTGGTAAAGTGTTCACCACTGTATAGAGCCCTCAGGTTGATCTCAGGTTCCACGAATGATAAATAAATAAAACAAGCCATCAAAACAAGGATAAAAAAATTATTTTTAATATCTTATGGATTCTATTACAGACATAGAAGACAATTTCTTATTTTAAAAAATATGTTCAGTTCTCTTTATTGATAATATAATTGAGATATTTATTTTATAGATTTAAATTACCTTAAGTTGAATGGAATAATTTAGCTACAGTGTAGTCCAGAAATTAAAATATACAAAAGAGCTTTATAAACAGACTTATCCCGACTCCTGGCACATTTACAAATCACATGATACATTTTTATTTTTAAAGTAAAGATTATAAAAAATGAAATTCATCCAATTCTTCCAAGATATGACAAGAAATCTTTACATACATGAAAAAATGCAGAAAAAACATTTGCAGCTTAATTTTATTGTTTTAAAAATCACATCAATCTCTACAAATCACTACCTCTAGACACAGCTTACTGCTTCTACTCCATGTGTCATGCTTACAATGAAAAAGTGTTCGAAACACAATGATCAGAATTCTTATATTCTAAACAACCTCTTTAAAATGTAACAATCAAAACATGTTTTATATTTATGCTTAGAACTATGACACACTAAACTTACATTACATGGAAGAACTTATATCTTGACATAATACCTCGGAAACATTGCTTCATCTAAATTGATGGTCCATTAAAATTTCTAGTACACACCAAGTTATTTAAGACAAGCATCTACTACTCTCTTTTTAAGGGCAAAGAGATTTAATTTTTATCATCACTACCTGTGGGAAATACAGTGCCCTTTTAAAACTCATGACAATCAAAGTCCATGATAATAGCATTTGAACAAGACCTGGGAACTTCTTCATTTGTTGAATATCTCCTTTAAAATACAACACTAATTTTACTGAGAATGAAGGACAGCTGGGGACATACCTCAGTGTACACCTGGCTTTCTGATCAGATCTAACCATGCCTAGCATGTACAAGGTCCTGGATTCAATCCCCAAAGAGAGTTAGAAAGAGAGAAAGAAAGAAAGAAAGAAAGAAAGAAAGAAAGAAAGAAAGAAAGAAAGAAAGAAAGAAAGGAGGATGAAGGGAGGAAGTGCTTTCCAAACCAATAGAGGGAAAGGTGTCTTTTTAACCACTGGAGCAGAATTATGAGAAGAAACGCAATAAGAACACTACTTTGTTGCTGGCTCTGTTTCACAGACCTTACATATTCAGTTCTCATTCTGCTACAATAAAAGTAAGTCAGCTGATTTTCATAACATTACACATTGTTAGAAGGCTGGAGATGTAGTTCAGAGGTAGAGCGCTTATCTAGCAAGACAGGCGAGAGACCCTGAGTTTACTCCCCAGAACCAGCAAAGAAGGGACAGAGTGGGATGGGGAAAATGAGCAGGGTCAGTGGGCTGGGGGCGTGGGCCATTAGCAGTGTGCAATTACGCAATCAGCATGCATGTGTGTGATCCCCAGCACCATATTAAAGAAGAAAAAGGCCATGACATAGCTCAGTGCTATGGCACTGGCAGGCTGGGGATGTGGCTTAGTGGGTACAACATGTGCTTGGCATGCAAAGGCCCTGGGTATGATTCCAGCCCCACCCCCTCAGTAAGCACAATTACAATGGAAAGTTTGGAATGGTATGGTAGGACTAATGGCAATCTCTTGAACCCACATGTGAACTTTCTTTTCCTTCCAAATAACACTTAACCTGAGATGGCTCTTCAGGGTTCCAAGGTACAACGTTTGCCATTAAAAAGTATGTTAGAGCAGGTATGGTGGCCCACACCCGGAAAGTACTGACAAGTACTTGGGAGGCAGAGGCAAGAGGACTGCCTCTCCACAAAGAGGAGGTCTCTCCACAGTGAGTTCCAAGCCAGCCAGGGAAACATGTGGAGATCCCATCAAAAAGAAAAAACAAGTTATGCTAAGCATTTTTGATCTATGATTTAAAAACTCAAAGAAATCAAGTATTAAAATACCAGTGGTTCCTGTGTCAGGGCAAATGTCCCCTTCAAGTAATGTTTCCCTCACAATTAAGGTATCACATATATATAGAGAGATATATATGCATACACATACACACACACACACACACACACACACATACACACATCCTTCTGAGAATTTTCTGGGGAAAATAATTACAAATCATGATTTTTTTTCTTTCAGTTAAGGTGAAAAAATTGCTTCATAAGCTCATACGTTGTGAAAGCCACAGCTTGAGAGGGAATACAGCGGATGTAGTTCAAAGATAAGCCACGATACAATCCTCTCCGAATCCCATGGTGTCCATAGACGTACTTCATGGTCTCCCGCATGGTACTGAAAGACAGTGGAAAATGATGTAGGACCATCCAAAGGGAACAAGCCACCCCCAAGCTGACAAGACAACCCCGAGCCCAGAACAGCTTTGTTTATTGTTTGTTTGGATGGTTTCTTCTATAGCCTGGGCTAGCCTTGAACTATAACCCTCTGCCTCCCAAATGCTGGGCAAAGAGGGCTACGCCACCAGAACCGACTGATAGTAGCATTTTTAAAGGCGGCTCACCTGGCTATGGTTACTCAAGCTTGGAATCCTAGCACTTTAGAAGCTAAAACAGGAATTTCAAGACAACTTGAGCTACAGAGAGAGACTTTGTCTCAAAGAAAACAATAAATATTTGCATATATAAATACATACAAGCAAGTCCAGGTGGTACACGCCTATAAGGTTAGCACTTGGGAGACAGAGACAAGAAGACCAGGAGTTCAAGGCTAGTCTTTGCTAAAGTAAGTCAAATGTTTGAAAACTGGCCTGGAGAGTTGGCTCAGAAGTTAGGAGAACTTCAGAACTCAGGTTCCATGTCCAACACCCATGTGGTGTTCTACAACCATCTGTAACTCCAGTCTCAAGGGATCCAATACCCTCTTCTAGCTTCAGTAGGCACCACGAATGGATGTGGTACACAGACACACATGCAAGCAAAACATTCATAAAATAACAAAACACATAAGTCTTTAAAAAGCAAAGTGGCCTGAATGCAGTACATGAGACATTGTGTAAACTTCCATCTGGAATAGCTTTTGGAAGACAAAGGTGACACACAGCTAATATATCATACTGACAAAATCAAGTCACTCCAAAAGGGGAACCATTCTACAGGCCTGCATTCCCAGGCTCCTCAGGACCATGTGCTCAGTCTGTACCACATCTAGGCTGTTACCCAACAGCACCATCCCACAATCACACTGATGAAAGCACTGGCTGTATGAACAGCCACTCTTTAAGAGGCAGGGCTTCTCTGTATACCACTGGCTGTCCTGGAACTCACTCTGTAGACCAGGCTGGCCTCGAACTCAGAAGTCCACCTGCCTCTGCCTCCGAAGTGCTGGGATTAAAGGTGTGTGCCACCACTGCCTGGCTGAAAACTCTTTAAGCTTTCTTTACAGTGCAACTTTTCTGCATCTGCTTGGTGCTGCAGGCCTCAAGCCTGGGATTACCCAAGTTCTAAGAGGCACTGCTGGGAATGATGGGGGGCTCCAAGTTGGGGCCTGGCAGGAGGCAGTTGGGGAAGATTATAGGATCCTAGCCTCTTCTTTGCTTTCTCTTTCATTTCCTGCCCATGCATTGGGTCAAATTGAGTTTTTCTGAGACAAGGTCTTCTATAGTCCTGAAGGATGGTGCATGTTCAAGGTCAGATGTGTACTACATAGTGAGATCCTGTCTCAAATACCAACCAACCAAGAAGCCAGGTAAGAGGGTCACACTTTATCCCTGGCAATTAGAATTTAAGAAAGGAAGGTCACAATTTCAAGGTCATCCATGTTGCATACAGAATTGGAAGCCAACTGGGCTACATGAAACTCTGTCCTAAAAACATAAATTTAAAGACCATTAGGTTTCTAAAGATTATGAAGTTTAGAACACTTACAGGCACTTCTCAAACTCTGGTAGGACTGCCCCTAACTGCATTCTCCGACGGGTCACATCAAATGGGTAGCTGAAGAAACACAAGAATTAAAGACTTAAAAACAATTTCTCATTTTCTATCTGACAACCATTGAAACCAACATCTTAAATCTACTGAGCAGTCTGGGACTGGGCAGGTGGAGGTGGGAAGATCTGTTTTTGTTTGGTTGGTTGCTTGGTTTTGTTTGTTTGTTTGTTTGTTTGTTTGTTTTCAAAATAGGGTTTCTCTGTATAGTCCTGGCTGTCCTGGACCTCACTCTGTAGACCAGGCTGGCCTCAAACTCAGAAATCCCTAATTGAGAAAATGCCCCACAGCTGGATCTCATGGAGGCACTTCCCCAACTGAAGCTCCCTTCTCTGTGATAACTTCAGCCTGTGTCAAGTTGACACACAAAACCAGACAGTACACTCATACACCACAATCCAAAAACACGTATATACACAAAACACACCACATATTACACACATACACACTCACTTATCACAATACACACACACACACACACACACACACATATCACATATAACACATACACCCTACATACCACCATACACACATTAAATGGCTCAAATGTCAGAAAATTCTTGTGGACCAATTGACCAGCACAAATGGAGCCAGGCAGTGATGGCTCACACCTTTAATCTCAGCACATAGGAGACAATGGGAGGCAGATCTTTGTAACGTCAAGGCCAGCCTGGTCCACAAATCGAGTTCCAAGATAGCCAGGTCTACACAGAGAAACTCTGTCTGAAAAAACAATATAAACAAGTAAAACAAAACAAAAAACCAAAAAACAAAACAACAAACAAACGAATGGTTATATTTACGTGATTGTTTTTTCAGACAAATCTATAGGAAAGTGGGAGGATCTGGATTAACGCAACCAACTATTGGCATGTAATTACCTATAACATGCTTATGATGAAGGTGTGTATGAAAAAATTAATTATTTATTAATGAATTAATGAATTATTTATTAATGAATTAATACTTATCAAAATGAAGTGATATTTTATAAGGGATTCTGCTCTTCAATGATCTATTAGAAGAGAATAGCGTGATCACAATGTCAGACGTGACTCAGAGCCAGAGGCTGGGGAACTGAAGTAGAGGCACTTACGATATTGTCTGTGCTATTGCTCCAGCAACACCACCACAAAGGAGGTTTATGTGAGTCTTCAAAACTAAGACATTCGGGTTGTCAGACGAAGGTCGGCCAAGCAGTGTGGGAGCATAGGAAAGCCCAACACTCTTCAAGGTACCAAAGGTAAAAAAGGAAACACCTGAAAAGCAGGGTACAAACTCACCATAACATGAACCGGGAAAGAGACCCTCATGACATGATAACAATTATGCATTTCCTAGTCTAAGACAATTGCCTTAATATGTTTAATTACTACTAAAAATACTAATTCAAAGACATTACCAGTTATCAAAAACGATAGCATTAGTTTTCATACAGTAATATATACTATGCACTGAAGGAGAAGTGAAAACTACTTCAAATCATATAGGAGTAGAATTAAAGTCTTCCAAGGTTTAAAATGAGTAAAATTTAGCCGGGTGGTGGTGGCGCACGCCTTTAATCCCAGCACTTGGGAGGCAGAGGCAGATGGATTTCTGAGTTGGAGGCCAGCCTGATCTACAGAGTGAGTTCTAGGACAGCCAGGGCTATACAGAGAAACCCTGTTGCGAAAAACCAAAAAAGAAAAAAGAAAAAAGAAATATGCCAACAGGGCTAAAGAGATGGCTCAGTGATTAAGAGCACTGACTGCTCTTCCAGAGGTCCTGAGTTCAATTCCCAGCAACCACATGGTGGCTCACAACCATCTGTAATGGGATCTGATGCCCTCTTCTGGGGTGGCTGAAGACAGAGACAGTGTACTCAAATACATAAAATAAATAAATCTTTTTTTAAAAAAGAAATATGCAAACATACTTTTTTTTAACTTTTTTTAACTTTTTGTTAACTTTAGTGTTTATATGTGCACCACATGGATGCCTGGTGCCTGCAGAGGCACGAAGAGGCTGTCTGAACCAGAGTAACAGGTGATTGTGAGCCATCAAACAGGTGCTGGGAACCAAACCCTGATCTGTAAGTGCTCTTAACTACTGACCCATCTCTCCAGTCCCAAACCTGAATTCTTTTTTATTTATTTTTGTTCAAGACAGCCTCTGTAACAGCCCTGGCTGTTGTGGAACCCACTGTGTAGACCAGACTGGCCTCAAACACAGAAAGCTCCATCTGCCGCTGCCTCCTAAGTGCTGGGATTAAGGCATATGCCACCATGACTGGCTCAAAACTGGATCCTTAACAACATAAATGTTCATTAACAAAACGTTAACTGAGTTACATATTAAAAAAAAAAGAAGTAAAATTGCATTTCTACTCAGTGAACATAAACAGCAAACTTTATATCTGATGGGCTGAGTGATCATATTTGAATTATGATTCTATCTTCATCATAAGTAAGAAACATTCAGAGAGCATCTTTTCATGCTGTCACTTAAAAAACACAAAGTAGGATGCTGACAAACTTCATTCTGCTTTGCCTTGCTCTGCTTTATGTCTGAGATGGGATCTCGCTGTGTAGACTATGCTAGCCTGGAGCTCACTGTGTAGACCATGCTGGCTCCCAACTCACAGAGCCCTGCCCGCCCCTGCCCCTGAGTGCTGTATGAAAGATGTGTAGTGTGGCCCAGTTGGAATCATACCTGCATATGGAGCCATTCCTAATATAGTAGGCGTGAGACCTCTGTAGAATCCAAGGGCACCGCCTTCCTTTGAATGAGGAAAATGGAGGATTATATCATACTCATTATGATAAACCTTGTCCAATAAAAGCATGCTGCATTGGAAGCCACCTAGGATTCATTTGAGATACAAACACGGGCTCCTCAAGGCTATTGCTGCCATTACCATTAATAACTCCTTCCCTTCTCCCTCCCTCCTCACTTTCTCCTTTACTGTGGTACTGGGAATCAATCCAGAACTCTTGCAAGGTAGGCAAGCGCTCTATCACTGATCTACACCCCTAACCTAGCCTCATTAATTCAAGCAGAGGAAAGGTAGCTATCCTCCACACTTCCCTAGAACAGAAGGCCTGCTGTATGTTTGGAAAGTGGGATGGAGTACCTTGGCATAGATTGTCTTGAAGGCATGAATGATCCCTGAATAGGTGTGCTCTCCTTTCACCTGGAAGGCCAGGCGCACCCTGACCACATCGAGAGGGTAAGTGCAGATAACCGCTGTCATGCCTGGAAAGAACAGACCGCAAACGTAAAAACCGTGACACCTACATGTGTACACACACACTCCTGGAGGCCAGAGAACTTGAACTTGGCTCTATGAAGAGCCGCAATCACATGTTCCTAATTATAGCTCTTGGGAGCCTGCTGGCCCAGCACAGGACAACACTGTGTGGAAGCAGATGATATAGGAAGGGCAGAACCGTGCTTGAACATGAACAAACTCTGTGCCATGTACTTGGTACAAATACGGATGGCCTCCAGAGTTTAGAAACGCTGCTCTGATTCTTCTGCCATGCTCTCTGGGGATCAAACTCAGGACATCACATCTCCCAACCAAAAGCTGTCTAGACCTTAACATGGGTATTCATGAGCACACAAACCCATGAACACACACACACACACACATTAAATGGCCAGTGAATAGTCAAGAATAAAGTAAATAAAGGCACTTGCCAACAAGCCTGACAAACCTGAGATCCATCTTCAGGAAAAAGAAGCAAACCAATTCTTGCAAGCTCTCCTCTACTGTGCACACATGCGCACGAACACACACACACACACACACACACACACACACACACACAAATGTATTTTAAAAAATGTTAAGGTAGGAAAAGAGCATACCCCCTTTTATTTGGTGCTTATTATTTGCCTTTCCTTCTGTTTTGTTTTCCGAGACAGGGTTTCTCTGAGTAGCCAAGGCTGTTCTGAAACTCTCTCTGTAGACCAGGCTGGCTATGAACTCTGCCTGCCTCTGCCTCTCCAGTGTTGGGATCAAGGGTGTGCGCCCAGCTATTTTTTTGCCCTTTTTTTTTTGATAGTATCTTGGTGTGTAGCTCTGGCTGGTGTAGAGTTTGCTATGTACTCCATGCTGGCCACCAAGTTTCAATGATCCTCAGCCTCCAGAGAGCTTGGACTCTAGGGACACCACTGCATTCACAAGATCTCTTGATTAAGAGACCACTGTAATGAGGCTGGCAAGACGAGTTGGTGAGAGCACTGACTGCTCTTCTGAAGGTCCTGAGTTCAAATCCCAGCAACCACATGGTGGCTCACAACCATCCGTAATGAGATCCGATACCCTCTTCTGGTGTGTCTGAAAACAGCTACAGTGTACTTATATAAAATAATAAATAAATCTTTGGGCCTGAGCAAGTAGGGCAGACTGGAGAGAGCAGAGGTCCTACATTTCAATTCCCGATAACCACATGAAGGCTCACAACCGTCTACACAGCTACAGTGTACTCACATACATAAAATAAATAAATGAATCTTAAAAGGAAACCCCAGCAGTAAACCCTTTTTCAGTGGATTGGTTTGGTGGTTGCTTGGTTGTTTGTTTGATACTTGGTAGAATGCTTGTCAAGCATTCATGAGACAAAGTCTCTCTATTATGTAATTCTGACTGTCCTAAAACTCTGATATGTAGACCAGGCTGGCCTCAAACTTACAGACATCCTCCTGCCTCAGCCTCCCAAGTGCTAGGATTAAAGAAGTGTGACAACACACCTGGCACCCTCAGTTTTTCATGAATATATAATTTCAACTTCCACAAACAAACCAGTTACTTTAATGTAGATTTATTTTTCTTTCATATGTATGAGTATTTTATTTGGTTGCATGTCTGCCATATACATGCTTGATGTCTGTGAGGGTCAGAAGAGGTCTGTCCTTATAAATGCTTGTGAACCATCATGTGGGTACTGGGAATAGAACCTGGGTCCTCTGCAAGAGCAACTGGTGACCACTGAGCCATCTCTCTATTCCTAAATTTAACACCTGTAATTCTGACATTGAGGAGTCAGCAGAAAGCTGAGGATTTCAAGGCTGCTTTGTCTAAATAGCTAGTTTGAAACCACCCTATGCTCCATGAGACCCTATTTCAAAAAACAAACAACAACAAAAACACGCTGGGGGTATAGTCAAGCATTCAGGAATCCCAGATTCAATTCTCAGTATACATAAACTGGGCATGGTGGTGGTGGTGCATGCTCATGAATCAGTCCAGGGGAGCAGCAGCAGGACCAGAGGTTGGAAACCATCCTCAAGTACACAGCAAGTCTAAGGACGCCTGTAATACCCAAGATACTGTATGGAAGCAAAACGAGGGCCAGTTATAATGTCTTATTATCAGTATTGGGGAGGCAGCGGCCGGCCTGGTTCTGGGCCAGCCAGGGAGGGCTATATAGTGAGATTCTGTCTCCAAACAGTCAGTCAGCCTGGGAGTGTGACTCAGTAGTAGGGCATTTGCTTAGCATGGACCAGGCCTGCCTTCAACCCCCAGTATTGAAAGAAAAAATCTATCTCTTAAAAAATGTTTTCTTAGAGTTCTTTTTTGTTTGTGGTTTAAGACAGGGTCTTGCCAGGCAGTGATGACGCACACCTTTAATCCCAGCACTTGAGAGGCAGAGGTAGGCGGATTTCTGAGTTTGAGGCCAGCCTGGTCTAGAGTGAGTTCCAGGACAGCCAGGGCTACACAGAGAAACCCTGTCTTGAAAAAACAAACAAAAAGCCAAAAAAAGGGTCTTGCTATACAGCTTAAACTAGTCTAGAACTCTCTCTATGGATCCAAGATAATTTTGAACTGGTAAACAGTTCTCTAGCCTTGGTCTCCCAAGTGCTGGAATGCAAGCACCTGGCTTAGCTGAGGGCCCGTGTATGCACGTCGCTGCCTGTAAAGTGATTCAGTTAGCACTGCTTTCTTGGTTTGGTAGCTTTGTAATTTTACCAAACTTATTTATTTTTAAATGTTTGGTTTTGCCGGGCAGTGGTGGTGCATGCCTTTAATCCCGGCACTTAGAAGGCAGAGGCAGGTGGATTTCTGAGTTCGAGGCCAGCCTGATCTACAGAGTGAGTTCCAGGACAGCCAGGGCTATACAGAGAAACCTTGACTTGAAAAAACAAAAAACAAAAACAAAAACAAAACCAAAAAACAACAAAAAAAAAGTTTGTTTTTTTAAGATATGTTCTCTGCACATATCCCTGGCTGTCCTGGAACTCACTGTGTAGACTAGACTGGGCTGGAACTCAGAGATCCACCTACCTCTGCCTCCCAAGTGCTGGGATTAAAAATACACACAATCTCTCTCAGCTTTAAAAAAAAATGCACAGCTCAGGCTGGCTTCAACTTCATGATCTTCCCATCTCCACCCCTTCTGCGTGTCCTACCGGCATGGAACACACAACCCTAGCGGTGGAATTGTTTCCTTATGGGTAGTGTTCTTCCGTGCTACATTGCTGTGGAGGGCAGAGGACAACTCAGAGGAGTAGATTCTCCTTCTACCTTGGGGATGCTAAGTACTAAACTCAGGTTACCAGGCTTAGCTGCAAACACCTTCACCTGGGGAGCTATCGCACTTGCCCACTCTTTAGTTTTTAATCCCCTTCTTCAGAGCCAAACCCCTTACCTCCATTAACCATCTCTCATATCTCTCTTTCCACTTTTTACCTGAACAAATATAAGAATTCCAGTTCCATTTGAAGGTGGTTAACACATGGTAAACGCAGACTCTAGATTCTAAGATATAAATGGACTAGGACATTAGCTCATCCTGGAATAGGAACAAGGTATTAACTGTAATCGAGGAAGTGAAACATGGAACACAACTGTCAGAGAGCCACAGCTCTAAATGCCCTTACCTTACCTAAACAATACAGAGGGGTTTTTTGTTCTGTTTTTTCTTTTCTTTTTTCTTTTTAATAAGGAGTTCTTAACAAAGATTTTTTCTCTCTCTCTCCTTTTTTTTTTTTTTTTTGGTTTTTTGAGACAGGCTTTCTCTGAGTAGCCCTGGCTGTCCTGGAACTCACTCTGTAGACCAGGCTGGCCTCGAATTTTCTCTTATTTTTAATTCTGTATATCTGTCTGTGCACTGAGTATACGCATGAGACAACAGGTGCCTATGGAGGTCAAAGGGGTCAGTTTCTCCTTGAGCTAGGATACTAAGACACTGTGAACCAACTGAGGTGGGAGCTAGGAACTGAACTCAGTCCTATGCATGAGCAGAAATGGGGCTGGAAAGATGGTTTGGTAGTTCTCAGTAGTAGAATATATCACTCTTCCAAAAGACCAGTTTGGTTGCCAGCACCCATGCTGGGTACCCTACACAACCAGTAACTCCAGTTCCAAAGTATTCAACTACTCCTCTGGCTTCCATGGCCATGTACACGTACACACTCACATACACACACACACACACACCAACACACAAGCATGACATGCACACATGTGCATTTGCATGTAAATAAAAATAAATATTTAAACACAGGCCTACCAGGACTATATAGTAATACTGTGTCTCAATAAAAAATAAATAAATAAATATTTTAAAAAGTAACAGGAAGTCATCTAAACTGTTTAGCCATCCCTCAAGCCCACAAATTAAGCACTTTGATATAAAGAAAACTTATTTATCAGATATAAATGCATCTACTCATCTTACCTGCCATGGATCCAGCCATTAATCTGTGCACATGACCAGAAACTCCCAGCTTTGTAGTAATGAACTAGAAACCAAAAATACTGAATTAAATGAGATGCTATTTTATGTGTTAAAATAAAGTTAGAGGGACTGGAACGATGGCTCAGAGGTTCAGAGCATTTTCTGCTCTTACAGACTTGGGCTCAGTTCCCAGTACCCACATGACAGCTCATCATTGTCCCTAACAGGAGTTCTAGGGGATACAGCACCCTCTTCTGGCCACCATAGGCCTCAGACATGCACAGTACACACACGCAGATATATAAGAAAGCAAAATATCCATATACATAAAATAAAATCCCAGCACTTGGAAGGCAGAGGGAGGCAGAGTTCAAGGCTAACCTGATCTAAAAAAGTTTTTAGTTTCTTTATATGGGTGTTTTACTACATGTATCAAAGTTTGCTACATATGTGCAGCACCAGTGGAGGGCATCAGATTCCCTGAAACTGGAGTTACAGATGCTTTTGAGCCATCATATGGGTGCTGGGAATCAAGCTGGGGTTCTTAAGAAGTGCAGCCAGTGCTCTTGACTACTAAGACATCTCCAGCCCAAAATACAAATCTTTTTATATATTTATTTATTTTTTTAATGTAAAGTCAGGCTGGGTGTGGTGGCACATGCCTTTAATACAGCAAAAGCAGGTGGATCTCTGTTACTTTGAGGCTAGCCTAGTCTATAGAGTAAGTTTCAGGACAGCCAGGGCTACAAAGAGAAAACCGTCTCAAAAAAACAAACAAAAAGAGAAGTAAACTTAAGTTAAGAGAAATCAGTGGCACATGCCTTTAATCCTAGCACTTGGGAGGCAGAAATCCACGGGTGGATTTCTGAGTTCGAGGCCAGCCTGGTCTACAGAGTGAGTTCCAGGACAACCAAATCCTTGTCAAAACAAAAACAAACAAAACAAAACAAAACAAAAACAAAAACAAAAAAACAACAAAAAAAAGAAAGATAAGAGAAAAAAATCAAAAAGGAAAAAAAAGGGGGTGGTGGGAGAAAGATAAGAGAAATCTAATGAGTATAACAGGAAAGCTGTTGAAACCTTGCTCCAAAACAATAAACTTTTGTAACATGATTTCACTTATTTAATAACAAAGTCCCAAACTGGGGACACAGTTCACGGATAAAACATTTGTCTAGGATTCTCAAGGTTCTGCGTTTTATCCTCAGAACAGCAAAATATGTATGCATGTATGTGTGCATAATTATACAGTTATATAATACACATTTAATAAACATGTTTATACTTTATGCCAATCGAAAACATATAAACATAATAAATGAATATAAATATATAAATATAAAAGAAAAGCCACACCAGTATTCTCAGAGAACTGGAGAACAAGCCTATTAAATGGGTTAAGCATGCTTGCTGCTCTTCCAGGGGATGTAAATTCTGTTGAGCACCCTCATCAGCCAACCCCAGCTCTAGGGGAAACCCAGTACTCTCTTCTGGCCTCTACAAGCACCCATACACACATATACATACAAATATTTTTTAATTTAAAAATCATATTGAAATATTATAAATTTATCTTTTTAAAAAACACTTGAATTTTTATTCATTTTATTTTCTGTGTGTTTGTATGTGTGTGAGTGAGTGGGTGTGCACATCCATTTAGTCAGGGGACAGTGTGAAGGAGTCAGCTATCTACCATGTAGATCCCAGGAACTGCATATAGGTTGTGAGGATTGCCAGAAGCCACCCTCTAGCCACCACACTGACCCGATATCGATCTTTCTGGAAGGTGCTTTTGAGCTGGACATGGTGGTATATGCCTACAATTCCAGCACTTGAGAAGGAGAGGAGGCAAGATTAGGAGTCCAAAGCCAGCCTTGGCTACACAGTAAATTCTAGGCAAGCCTTACATAAATTCCAGATCCATCTCAAAACAAACTAACAGGGAATGAGAACATGCTTAGTTGGTAAAGCGCTTGCCACAGAAGCATAAAAACTGCACTGGATTCACAGCATCCAAACCTAACTTTGAAGTTAAAACTGCTAGTGAACACAGTAGACTCAACTCTCAGCACTGGGAAGAATTCGGATGGAGAGCATGCAAGCATACCCATACAATGCCAGAGTAGAGAGAACTGTTGTGTACTCAATGGTTGCATCATTTGTCAATAAAAATCCTATGGCCTATAGGAAGGAGTAGAATAGAAGGTGGGACATCCGGTCAGCAGAAAGGATTCTAGGATACAGCCAGACTGGGATTTGCCCAGGAACATGGAGGTCAAAAGCATGGCAGCTGAGCAGAGGTAACCATCCACATGGCAGTAGAATAAATGAGATAATAAGTTATGATCTAATCGGGGAACCAACCTAAGCTTATGGTCAAGGTGTTTCGTAAACATATTTTGAGTCTCAGAGTCATTCCAGTTGTTTGGGCCTAGGATGAAAAAAAATGCACTCAATATCCCTGTACTTGGGAGGCTGAGGCAGGAAGATCATCAATCCTAGCCTGTGTTTAACATTAAGATACTGTTTCAAATCCACAAAACATGCAAGGGGCTACAAGATGATTCAGCAGGAAAGACATCCACCATAAAGCCTGAGAGCCTGAGTCTAATACACAGACCCCCTTGATGGAAAGTTGTTCTATGACTTCCATGTACACACACACACACATACACACACACACACAAATAAAAACAAATGTTTGATACTAACATAACATTCAAAGAGATAGAAAGAAAGCAAAATCCAACTACCGTTTTATAATGCTCAAAGGCCATGAACTGGATTGCACCGTAGGGAAAGATCCGAATCATCATTGCACCGTTTCCTTTATACAATCCAAGGTAGCCTTCCTTTTGGGGAACAGCGCGTAGTGTAGAAAGTACCCCTATTTGTGGAAAGAGTTTAGAAGAAGAATACTATTAAGGTAATGGAAACTTTGAGCCAGGCATGTGGCTCACATGTGTAATCGGTTCGTATGCATTTATTATCGTATATGTGTTTGAGAACGTGTGCACTTGGGTGTGCTCGTGTCACTGCCTGTGTGCAGGACAGAGGACAACGTTGAGGAGTAGGGTCTCCCTCTGTCATTACATGAAGTCATTAGGCTTATGTGGTAAGCACTTTACCCACAAAGACATTCTGCTGGCCCTTGTTGTTTCCTTTCATTGTTTCGTGTGTGTGTGTGTGTGTGTGTGTGTGTGTGTGTGTGTGTGTGTCTCACCATACAGCTCCAGCTGGCCTACAATCTCTAATTCACAATTGGACTACAATCTGTAGTCCAATACTGGACTAAAGACATGTGCCCCAACTTGACCCATTTTGTTCTTTTTCCAAAAGTGTAATCTCAACACAGGGAAGGCTAAGGGAAGAAGATCACATGTTCAAGGTCAGCCTGGGCTACGTGTAAGTTTCAGGCCCAACCTAAAGAACAGTGTCTTAATGTTTCCTCCTCCAATTAATGTATTGAAATTAAATTGTTCATAAAAAAAACTGATAGAGATTAATAAACCATTCATAATGAAATTTTATTTAAGAATTACATAATTTCAAGAGTGTTTTGGGTTTTTTTGGAAAGGGTCTCCTATGACTGAGGCTGGCCTCAAATCCCTAGGCAGCCAAGAATGACCTTGAAGTCTTGATCATACTGCCTCTACCCTTCAAGCTCTCGGATTATTAGTATGCACCACCATGCCCGACCACAAATGGTAATTTTTTGTTGTTGTTTTGTTTTGTTTTTCAAGACAAGGTTTCTCTGTGTAGCCCTGGCTGTCCTAGAACTCACTCTGTAGACCAGGCTGGCCCAATTCAGAAATCCGCCTGCCTCTGCCTCCCAAGTGCTGGGGTTAAAAGATGTGCGCCACCACTGCCCAGCAAAGTTCACTTACACAGAAATTAATCCCAGCAGTGTGTTCCAGGGCTATACAGAGAAACCCTGTCTCAAAAAACAAAAAAACAAAATAGAAGACCCTGTCTTGAAAAAACAAACATAAATCCTAGCACTTGAGAGGCAGAGGCAGGTGGATTTCTGAGTTCGAGAACAGCCTGGTCTACAGAGTGAGTTCCAGGACAGCCAGGGCTACACAGAGAAATCCTGTCTCGAAAAAAAAATAAATAAAAATAAGGAAAAGAAAAAGAAGAGGAGGGCGATGAGGCTGGTCCCAAACACAACCATGAACTCGACTCTTCCTTCTACAAAAAAACAGGTAGATAATGTTCCATTTCTTTTCTTCTTCTTTCTTTCGGGACAGGGTTTCTCTGTATAGCCCTGGCTGCCTGGAACTCACTCTGTAGACCAGGCTGGCCTCGAACTCAGAAATCTGCCTGCCTCTGCCTCCCAATTCTGGTTGATTAAAGGCATGCGCCACCATTGCTCAGCCTCCTTCTTTTTTTTCTTTTTCTTTTTTTAAGATTTATTTATTATTATATCTAAGTACACTGTAGCTGTCTTCAGACGCACGAGAAGAGGGCGTCAAATCTCATTACAGATGGTTGTGAGCCACCATGTGGCTGCTGGGATTTGAACTCAGAGCCTTTGGAAGAGCAGTCAGTGCTCTTAACCTCTGAGCCATCTCTCCACCCTGTTCCGTTCCTTTACATCTTTGGCTTTCTGGCAAGTTGGAAAAATTCCAACCTAGCTTTTTTGCCAACTTGACACAAGCTAGAGTCATCTAAGAGGGGAGAGCATCTACTGAGAAAATGCCTCCATACAGGGCTGTAGGCAGGCAGGCCTGGAGGGTATTTTCTTAACTAGTGATTGATGTGGAAGGGGTCCAGCCTATCATGGGTGGGACCACTTCTGACTTCAATGAGAAATTGGTCCCGGATTCTATAAAAAAGTACATTGAGGTCTGGAGAATAGCTCAGCAGTTAAGAGCACTGACTGCTCTTCCGGAGGTCATGAGTTCAAATCCCAGAAACCATATGGTGGCTCACAACCATCCGTAATGAGATGTGATGCCCTCTTCTGGTGTCTGAAGACAGTAACAGTGTACTTATGTATAATAAATAAATAAATCTTAAAAAAAAAAAAAAGTACATTGAGAGCCGGGCCCTGTTAATGCACACCTTTAATCCCAGGACTCAGGAAGCAGAGGAGGTCAGATCTCTGAGATCCAAGCCATTCTGGTCTACAGAGGACTGCCAGGACTACACAGAGAAACTCTGTCTCGGAAAACCAAAAAGGAAAGAAAAAAAAGGAAAAGAAGAAAAAGACAGAGTGAGCAAGCTGTGAAGAGCAAGCCAGTAAGCAGCAATCCTCCGTGGCTGCTATCCTGGTGCACACTTCTGCATCAGCTCCTATGGTTCTGCCCTGTGTGAGTTCCTGACTGCCTTCAGTGAGGAACTGTGATACAGAAGAGCAAGCAAAACAAACCCTTTCCTCCCCAGCCTGCTTTGGTCACAGTGTTTTATCACAGCAATAGAAACCCTGACTAGAACAGCATGGAGAACTCACCCAGATGTTTGTAATGGTGGTTGTGAGCCTGTAATAAAACCTTTACTCGGTCCAGGGGAGCAACTGTGGTTTTGGCGCAGCATCCAGCAATACCTAAAAGAAAATGAAAGACACTGAAGACAGCTACAATGCACTTATATATAATAAATAAATGAATCGCCAGGATGTAGTGGCGCACGTCTTTAATCCCAGCACTTGGGAGGCAGAGGCAGGCGGATTTCTGAGTTCGAGGCCAGCCTGGTCTACAGAGTGAGTTCCAGGACAGCCAGGGCTATACAGAGAAACCCTGTCTCGCAAAAACCAAAAATAAATAAATCTTCAAAAAAATCAAACAAGGAGACTGGTGAGATGGCTCAGCGGGTAAAAGCACCGACTGTTCTCCCGAAGGTTGTGAGTTCAAGTCCCAGCAACCACATGATGGCTCACAACCACCCATAATGTGATCTGATGACTTCTTCTGGTACTTCTGAAGACAGTTACAGTGTAGTTATGTATAATAATAAATAAATTTAAAAAAAAAAAAAAAACAGAAAAAAAATCAAACAAAACCCAAACAACAATAACAGCAAAACAATAAAAGAAAAAAAGGAATTTTAAAAAAAGAAAGAAAGAAAAGAAAATGGAAAGGTCAGAAAGAAACTGGAGACTATCTCCCCCTAAGGAGGCTCATCACAGGGCCAGCCATGAAACCAAGTGCACTTTGGTTTGGTCTGCATGGGGAAAAGTGCTTAGTAAAAGGTTCTGCAGACCAATGCCCTGTTCCCTCTAACTTATAGACAAGTTCTAAGCGTATCTAGTGAAGTAATAATACCCAATGCCTTATGAACAGATGGCAATTTACCCAACCGGAAGTTCCATTTGAAACTCTCTTCTAAAAATCTTTTCATTAAAACATCAAAACAACCATTCCCTACAAAATCAATCGTTCATTTATAGTGTAGCGAGTATGCATTTGGTGCCTATCCTGTGGCACTGGTGGGCATGTTTGCATGCAAACAGATGCATGCTTACAGGAAGTTCCTATAGGTGCCTGCCTGAGCTGTTAGCCTACCAGCAAGGATGGCTCTAAGATGGCTGAGTAAAGGACAGTTTGGCACACTCCAGCCACCAGGAGGTTGAGACAAGAGAACTCTGAGTTCCCACTGCTGCAGCTACACAGTTCCAGGCCAGCTTGAGCTACAGAGTGAGATCAGGTCTCAAAATAAATAAATAAATAAATAAATA
>JADRCD010236424.1:0-10024 GCA_019843815.1 Montemys delectorum | reverse complement strand
GATCAGTGAACCAAGGAACAGAAAAATGAAAATAATAGAGATGAGAATAAAAAAATAACAGAGGAGTTCAGTGTAATCACAAACAAAACTGCTGGTGGCTTGGGAAGTTCCAATGTCATGAATGAGATCAGAAGGGACACTGATGGGGGTGGGACACAGCCCAGCATCGTGAATGAGAGGGTAACATAACAATTCACAGGCAATATAAAAAGTAAGGGTCAGCAGGGTGGTGGTGGCGCACGCCTTTAATCCCAGCACTTGGGAGACAGAGGCAGGTGGATTTCTGAGTTCGAGGCCAGCCTCGTCTACAGAGTGAGTTCCAGGATAGCCAAAGCTACACAGAGAAACCCTGCCTCAAAACAAAACAAAACAAAACAAAAAAAGTGAGGGTTAACCTCATGGCAGCAAATCAGACCACTTAGCTGGAAAAGCCAAACCTCTATGAAAGGTTGCTTGCAAAGAGAACTAACCTACCTCTATTTTGGAAACAACTTGAGTTTATAGTTAGAAACCTCACACCAAGAAAAAGCCACACCCAGATTGCTTTGATGGTGAACTGCTCCAAATACCCGGAACAATCTAAGATCTTAAAAATAGAAGGGGGTAGGAGGAGGAGGGATTACTTCTCGAACGATTACTGACATTATATCACTGAATGCTCATATCAGACGAAGATGGTGTAAAACAATCATAGACTTATGAAAAGAAGTGTACGGGCTAGTGAGATGTCTCAGCAGTTAAGAGCACTGACTGCTCTTCCAGAGGTCATGAGTTCAAATCCCAGCCACCACATGGTGGTTCACAACCATCTGTAATGAGAAACAAATTAAAAAAACAAAACAAAACAAAACAAAACAAAAAAAAACTATGGGCCAGAGTGAGGGGGGAGGTTGGGAGGAGGGCTGTCTGGAGCAAGCAGGAGAAGGGAAGGGGGAAAAAGAAAAAAGAAAAGAAGTGTAGATTTAAAAAATTTTTACAGCAAATGAGAACCAAGTATCCATTCATCTAACTATCTATCTATCTATCTATCTATCTATCTATCTATCTATCTATCTGAATATAATAATTCATGAGTAAGTTAATCTCAGGAATGCAGTGTTAAGAGACAAAGCAAGAGTCATATGATCATTTCCACACATATAAAAACATTTACAATCAGGTGGTGATGTGCACACCTTTAATCCCAGCATTCAGGAGGCAGTAGATCTCTGAGTCTGCTCTACAGAGCCAGTTCCAGGATGGCCAGGGCTATACAGAGAAACCGTGTCTCAAAAAAACAGATTTTTTTCTTTTTCTTTTTCTTTTTTTTGTTTATAAAACTCAATATTCATATACAGGATATATCCACATATAATATAATAGACAAACCCCCAATGACCTAAGAAGAGTGCTCCATCTTTGACACAGGTGACCTACAAGAACTCCTTAATACTGAAAGACAGTGAATGCTGTGCTCTAGGACAAGGAACAAGGAAATGGACTCTTCAGCTTTTTTCTTTAGAATTACCCTGGAGGATCCAGTCAATGAGACAAGCATGATATGAGCATTCAGATTGCAAAGAAAGCAAAACTGAATTTGTATGAAGATGTTGTCTGCATAGGAATCCCATGGAATTTATAAAGAGTCTTTAGAGAAACCAGTGAGTCCATGAAGGCATAAGGCTACAAGCTCTGTCTATACAGAGAATAAAATAAAATAAAATAAAATAATAATTCATATGGCAGCTACACAAAATCAGAGACTGGAATGAAAATGCTTTCTACAGTGGCATAAAAACTATGAAATGTTAATATCTGGTCATAGTTGTGTTCTAGGTTCCTTTCTGCTGCCAAGATAAAACACTAACCAAAGCAAGGAAGGGCAGGAAAGGGTTAATTTGGCTTATGCTTCCGGTCACAGTCCTCAGTGGAGGGAAGACGGGAGGGACTCAAGAAAGAACTTGAAGCAGAAACTCTGAAGGGATGCTGTTTGCTCCCTCACTCACAGGGTCCTGCTTGGCTGGCTTTCTTATGCAGACCAAGACCACTTGCCTAGGGATGATGCTGCCCACAGTGGACTGCACCCCCCCCCATCAATTAATGGAAAAGACAGGGCCTACATCAATTAACAGTCAAGATAATCATCCACAGACGTGCCTGCTAGCCTTTGTGCAATCCCTCAACTGAGGGTTCCTTCTCAGGTGACTATAGGCTGCGTCAAGGTTAGATAAAGGGCAGGGGGCATGGGGGTGCATTTGTGATCAGCTCTCAGATAGTTGAGGCAGGAAGATCATGACTTTGAAGCCAGCTTGAGCTACACAGCTCTACTCTCTCCAAGCAATCAGCAAACAAACGTGTGCATATGTATACATATGAATCAGGAATAAATCTTATACAATATTTGCAAACCCCATGCACAGAAAATTACAAGTCCCAATTGAGAGAAAGCAGAGAGGATCTAAATAAATGGAAGGGTGAACTGTATCCATATATTAGAAACCTAAACCTAAAGGTTTGTTTATGTTTACTCTCTCCCAACTGGTGTATATGTTCATGGCAGCCCCAGTCAAAACCCAGCAGACATCACATAGAAGTTGACCAACTGAACCAAAAATTCAAATGATATGCAAATGAGTTACAATAGGCAAAACAATTCTGAAAATAATGTTTGAGGGCTTGATCTTTTTTTTTTTTTTTTTTGGTTTTTAAGTTGAAATTTTATGTACACTGGTGTTCTGCCTCCATGTCTGTCTGTGTGAGGGTGTCAGATCTCCTAGACCTAGAATTACAGACAGTTGTGAAATACCTTTTGGGTGCTGGGAATTGAATCTCTCCTTCGGAAGAGCAGCCAGTGTTCTTCACCATTCAGCCATCTCTCCAGCTCCCTGAGGGCTTACTCTTACCTTAAGTTCTATTACATAGTTATAACAGTCAGGCAATGTTGTATTGGTGGGAAAATAGATGACTAGATCCTTTATGGGATGGCTGTAACACCCTGGCCACATTATCTATTTGACTGACTGCTGAGGCAAAGTCTTAGAACATCCTGCTGTGTTCTTGAATCCTTAGAAGGAATCACCCCAAGGCCATTTGCCTCCCTTGGCGGCAACCGTGGGCCTGGTTCCCATCCCTCCCTGGGTTCAGAGGAGCTTCCTTCCTCACTCCCTCAGATCAGAGCTACAGGCGAAAGCTGCTCAGGGGAGGGAAGCTTAGATGTGGATGCTTGTGGTGAGATATCCTTCCATTTACATGGACGTCATCCACCTCTTGGTCTGGGATATGAGATAAGGACCGTATAAAGTTGCCATGGCGGCGCTTCCTCTCAGAGTTTATGCAACAAATTGGCTCATTGTTCTATGACCAGTTAAACCAGCATGACTGTAAGTACTTGGCAAGAGAGTCCAGAAATGATGCCAGATATGAATGGCCACTTGATTTATATCTGTGTGTGTGATTGTAGAGGATAGAGGTCAACCTTGAGTGTTCTTCTTTAGGAACTGTCCGAGTGTGTGTGTGTGTGTGTGTGTGTGTGTGTGTGTGTGTGTGTGTGTTTTCAAGATAGGGTTTCTCTGTGCAGCCCTAGCTGTCCTGGAACTTACTCCATAAAACAGACTAGCTTGAACTCAGAGTTCTGCCTGCCTCTGCCTCCTGAGTGCTGGGATTAAGGGTGTGTCCCACTGTTGCCTGGCTCTCCACCTCCTTTTTTGAGCAGGGGTTCTTTCTTATTGGGCCAGGAGCCCACTGAATAAGTGAGGCTGGTTGGCCAGTGAGTACTAGGGAGCCATATGCCTTTGCTTCCCAAGTTCCAGGATTATAAGTGCATGTTGGACCATTTGGAGGGAAGAAAGGGAAAGAAGTTATATAATTATATTATAATTTCAAAAAATAAAAGAAGTAATTAAGGAAAATAAGTGCATACCATTATGCCTGGCTTTTAAACATGAGCACTGATGATGAAAGCCATTGACTCGGTCCTGATTAATTGTTATTATTATTATTATTTTTTTGGGGGGGCAGTTTGCAAAGGCAAGGGAATGGGGAAAGGGAGAGACTTTGACACTAGCAGGTTTGACCCGCTCCCTGAAGCAGTATTTCACACCACAGCATATTACTTAGCACAAGAAAGGACTGATCTATTGGCTGTACGTAGAAATATGGGTGTGCCTCAGAGTAAATATGTTGAGGAACAGTTGGAAAAACAAAGTCACAAAACAAGCTAGTGATTTTATTTGCTCCTCACAACCTATTAAGAAAAGAACTCAGGTGGGGTTAGATTTGTGGGGGGGGGGGGCGGGGGGAACCAGCTCAGTCCTGGCATCTGACAGCAGGTTCCAGTGCCCTGGGGCAGCTTCCTGTCTGCACACAGTGCAAATCGCTGGGGGAATCTACGAAGTGAACTGTGATCTCTTTATTTATTTATTTATTTATTTTTTCCAGACAGGGCTTCTCTGTGTAGTCCTGGCTGTCCTGGAACTCACAGAGATCCACCTGCCTCTGCCTCCTGAGTGCTGGGATTAAAGGCATGCGCCATCCCTAGAGGCAGGAAAAGGAATTAGATCAGAAACAGAGGACCACTGTGAGTCCACTGCAGCCATGGATCTAACTTACGTTAGGCTAATATCAAGAGGCAGCAAACTCCTGCAGCCAGGCTCTGAGTGCAGAGCCTCATAGCATTCGCAGGCTTTTGCCTTGTCAGTTTCTGGAGAAACTGCCAGACAAAGTAAGTGCCTAGGGTTGCCTTGGCCTCAAAGCTACAACTCAAGGTGGTTGCAGTCTGGGCAAAATGAATCCGTACAGATTTTGATGTAGGACTGAAAGATTTAAGTCTGTAGACAAAACAGAGAAAACCTCTGTGGACTTGGGTCAGGCAAAGAAATTCTAGAGAAAACAGCCTCAACACATAACTCAAAAGAGTAAATTTGTCAAATGAAACCTTATCAAAAGGGAAACCTTCTATTCCCCATAGATACTCTTAAGAGAAGAAAACAGAAGGCAGAGGCTGGGAGATGGTGGTTGGTGATCTCACACGTGCATGATGAGGGCCTGGTATCTTCACTATATAAAGAGATCTTGAGGCTTTAATATGAAACTGAATTTAACGTCTGGGCAAAGGAACTGAACAGATAGCTCACCTGAGAAGATATAGGATGGCAGATAAGTATGGATTAAATATCTGTGGCTACGTTCAGAATAATTGGGAAATAATGTAGCCGGGAAAGTGCAGGCAGAAGTTACAGTGTTTTGCTTTCCCGTGACTGTCTGCATGTGCCTGACTCAAATGCCCACATGGCTAAAGAGAATGCATACACTGTAACATTGGAAACCAGTATGGTAGTTGCTTAAAAGTTACCTTCTTAATCTCATCAGACTGGCTCGTTACTGCGACCATAGGTTTATCTAAAAGCAATAAAGGCTCATCAAAGGGGCACAATGCTCGGGGATATTTGATTCGCACCAAGCCCAAACTGGAAACAATCGAAATCTTTCATTATTTTATCTGTCTGTCTATCCATCAATCGCAGTAACTAGGATTGAACTTAGAGCCTCACAAATGCTAGCGTAGTGCCCTACCCTGAACAACATCCTTTCAGGGGTTCGAATATCTTTCCTTCAGTTAAGAACAGATAAAACACACTGTGGTGTAGCCACACCACGGAATACTACTTAGCGTGAAAACGGAAGGAACTGTGGGATACCCACGGCAACATGGACGTATTCCCAAAAGAATTACGTTGAGAACAAGAAAGTAGACAGCACATTTTTGTTGACGATGCTTTGTTGGTTGGTTGGTTGGTTTTTCAAGACAGGGTTCTTTTGGGTAGCCCTGGCTACTCTGGAACTCACTCTGTAGAGAAGGATGGCTTCCAACTACGGAGTTCCTCCGGCCTCTGTCTGTGCTGGGATTAAAGGTGTGAGCCACCACTGCCTGGACGATGGTAAGTTCTACTTCATAAGAGATTTTAGAACTTTTTGGACTTTTAAAACACGTGCGACTTACTGATGTCCTTCACAGGGTGGGGCCTCTGCTTTGAAAACATTGCTGGAGCTTTGTTATTCTCAAGATGCTGGGAGTCTGAGGGCCTCTCAGGCACCTCCACTCCGGACCCCCGCCTAGTATCCCTGCCGACTTGCTGCTCGTGCTTCCAAGGGGCGGGAGACCCTGGTAACTTTGGGCAGGTGGGGAGCAGCGGACCCCAGTAAGATCCAAGGGTGGGATGGGGGTGATTTTATGTTATCGCTACTACAGAGAAAGCAGCCAAGCAATTACAAAGCAAGAATAGGAGCTAGAACATTCGAAAAGATATGTTGAGATGATACACCTCTGGCAGAAAACGCCAAACAGCAGCACCAAGGTCGCTGGGGCCTCTTTGATCCTCTCCACCCCAGGTAGCGCGACCCGGGCGGGTGGAGTCCATGCGGGCCTCGGAAGCTCCCGCCCGAGAAGCTAACCATTTATGTCACACTGTGACAATTATTCTGCATAAAATTATCATTAAAAACCCTAATTTTTCAGCCTCCAACCCCGCCAGTGGCCTTTTAGCATTCTTCAGCGCCGCGTCTGCAGGCCGTGATCAGGGGCTCATTACAGCGGCGTGGCGCCCCGCGCGCTCGCAATCAAGCGCTAATTAACCCGCCCGGGGCCGCGCCGGCGGGGCGGGGTCGGGGAGGGTCCAGCGGCCGGTAGGGCGGGGTTCATGGCCTGGAGACTAGGGTCAGAACTCAGACTGAACCCAGCATGGGCCTGAAAGATCCCAGCCTAGGGCTGTGGGTCAGGATCTCTGGCCTGGGAACCACGATCAGGGTCTCTGATATGGGGAGTAGGCTTAGGGTCCTGGGCCGGGAGACGAGGGACAGACGGATATCTGGCCTGAGGACTAAAGTTACAATCCCAGGTTTGGGGACGAGAACACATAGATCCTGTCCTGGGGACCAGATTCAGGAAATCTCTCGTTTGAGGGCTAGTGATAGACCCAGCCTGGGAAGTGGGGTCAGGGTCCCTTCCTGAGTCAGTGGCCTGGGAAAGGAGTAAGTATGGACCCGGGTCTAGGATCACGTGGCCAAGGGCCAGATTTGAATCTAGGCCTGAGACCCCTAATCTGGGTCCCTGGACCAGTCCGCGATGTGGGAGCGCGTCTTACCCAAGCGAGGCGGGTGTGCGGCATAGGTGCAGGGGTGCCAGGCCCTCCGAGCTGAGCAGATCTGGGTCTGCTCCGTGCTGCAGCAGCAGCCGAGCGCAGGCGGTGTGGCTCCCGAGACAGGCCTCATGTAGGGCACCACGACCTCCGGGGCTGGCATCCGGATCGGCTTTGCGACTGAGCAGGTGTCGCACGCAGGACTCGTGGCCGTGGGCCGCAGCGATGCACAGCGGTGACAGCGGTGTGGTGAGCTCCCGCTTGTACTCCAGGGTCCAAAGGCCTGGGAGGGGAGGGAACAGGGTATAAGGTGAATGGGGCAAACAGAGCCCTTTGCTGAGGCTGGAGGGTGTTTGAAACCATATCTTAGAGCCAAACACCAGGTGCGTGAACGAGAGTCACTTGGAAGCATAGTTAGAGATGGTATACCCCAGACAGAGAGCAGAAAGACACACGAAGAAAAAGACAGGATCCATGAAGAAAGAAGAGGAAGGGGCTGGGAGCGCGACACGGGAGATAGGTCCCATTTCTGTGACATAAGAGGGAATTTTCAGCTGTGGCGGAGGGGGGTGGGTGCGGGGAGGGGACTGGAAATCTTGTAAGTTAGTGTTAAAGGCTAGGAGGAAGAATGGATGGAATAGGACGTATGTATGTATGTATGTATGTATGTATGTAATGCCAGTGTAGAAGGGATCTCTGGATTGGAGGTGATTAAGAAGAGTGGGCTGTGGAATTTTCCAGGATCTAATCTTTGTCATGTACCCCCTGTATCATTAAAAAGAAGCAAACAGACAAAGCCCATCAAGGAAGCCTGCTGGAGAAAAAGACAAGGAAGAAATTGAGTGTTCATGGAAGTGGCGGACAGAAGGTGGCTTTCATGCAGCTGTCCACGGGCAACACAATTCCTCTCTCTCTCTCTCTCTCTCTCTGTGTGTGTGTGTGTGTGTGTGTGTGTGTGTGTGTGCATGTAGCATTGCTTTCTTGATGGATGAATGAGCAGATGCTGTGTGTGACTTCTCTGAACACTTCTCTGCTTTTCATGAAGCAGGGGCAAGGTTGTTAGTGGCCAGGAGCACCTGTGGGGGGGATGTTCCCCCATGAATACCATCAAGGGACAGGTACTCACATGGCAAGAGGGCTTTCTGTAATGATGGAAGGATCGATAAGGTGGCTGTAATGAGCTACCCAGGAGACCCTTTTTGAGGCCAACCTCCTTCCTGGGGCCCATGCTGGGCTGTTTTGAAAGCCTATACTCATTAATTACCTACCTGCGTGTGGCGGAGAATCCCAGCCTGCTGCTTGTCCCAAAGGCCCAACCTGGAGCTAGCTGTTTGCTCGGTGGGCAAAGTAGGGGAGTGACTGTCCCCACTGGTTAAAGGGACAGTACTCAGAGGTGCAAGCATTGGAAGCTGTGGTGTGTGTGTGTGTGTGTGTGTGTGTGTGTGCCTGGGTTTGGACTCTCTTTTCTAGGGTAGACAGTGTGATTACAGGGATGGGATGGGTTTTCCTGAGGAGAGTGAGTGAGCCCTCTGCCTTCCTTGGGGACCATACCTTGAACCCCTACTTTGGTGCATTTCCCAAGACACAGAGTCTGCTTTTACTTGTCCAGAGTCTTCAAAGTTCCCAGGCTACCCTGCTGCTTCCCCCTCCCCCATCCTGGTTCTGTTTGCCTATCCTGATGAGCCAAGACTTCCTAGGTCCTGCGCTGATGAGAGTCCTTCAGGCCAGCCAGAAAACTTAACTTCTGGGCTGGGGAGATCACTCAGTTTGGAAAGCATTTGCCATAAAAATACAAGGACTGGGGTTTCATCTCCAGAGTTTGCATACAAAATCGAGATCTGGTGGCCCATGCTTACAATCCCTTGTTAGGGAGATGGAGGTAGGAAGACCCTTGGGCTCACTGATGGGCCAACCTAGCCTAGCTGACAAGCCTCAGGCCCGTGAGAGACTCTGTCTCCAGAGTCAATGTTCCCAGGGGCTATTTTTCTGCTCTGGGGAGTCAGGTGGCTGGGCAAAAAGTACTATTGAATCTAGGTAGCCCTGAGTCCCTGCCATCCTGGTCCTCACTGAGCTGTATTAAGTAGACTGCCGCCATTTCCCTGATCCCTGGCTCTCAGCACATTCTAATGTCCTGCTCTGCAGATGTATTCTGGAAAGGTTGTGGAGCATAAAGGTCAAAAGACTATGGGGGTGGGGGAACTAGATTTTGACAAGATGAAAAAGATGGGTTCAACTAACATCCTGGGGTTCGCCACTTGAGCACCCACGACTCCAGGCTTGGGTAGCATGTGATTTAAAAACTAAACATGGCTTAGCATTCAAGCAGCTGACATTCTTGGTCTGGGACAGGTGAAGGAGGGATGCCCAGATAGGTCTCACTAGGAGGTGGTACAGCCAGACCCATAGGACCAACACCTTCCAGCCAGCAGGCTTCAAGCTTGTTACAAACAGGACAGCTTTGGGTTCAACTCCCCTTGCTCGTGAGAGGTTTAAACAGAAATGTGTTGGTAAAGAGCCGCCTTTCCACATTCCTAATCTCCTAGAGCTCACAGGTTAGGACTTGGGACACTGGCCACAGATCCTTAGTTTCCTTTGGTCTGGCCGAGCTGAGGTGGATTTCAACACAGGAGCGCACAGCAGGTGGGTTCCTAGCACAGGCTCCCAGCCCTAAAGCTTGGGGTACATTTGGTTGGCTCAGCACATAGCAGCAGTGAGTGTCAGGAGTGTGCCCTGTCACACACAACACAAGGATCTATGGATTTATTTCCCCTTCCTTGTTTTCAAGCTTCTCTGGGTTCTGAGAGGAGGGTCTGCTGTAAGCCTAGTGTTCTTCATTCTGTTGATGCTGTACAGTCTCTAGGACAACATACCCACTGCCAAAGTACTGCGATGTTCAGCGATTCGTAGAAGGG
>JADRCD010236423.1:0-22242 GCA_019843815.1 Montemys delectorum | reverse complement strand
CATTTTTATTACTAGTATTTTCGTCTGTTTATTTGTAACTGTTTAAACATGCATTCCCTATTAGTAAAGCTTTATTAATGTTGCAGTTTAAACTGGTGCACTTCATGCTTTTGGAAGACCAATATAGAAACACAGTGAACGAATAATACTTTGTAGGAAATTCAGTAAATAACTGAGTTCTATCATTTTTGTTTCCTTGGTCGCTGTTTGCAGGGGAATGAGTATCTTAATATGTAACATTATTATTTATTATTATCATTATTATCATTATTATCATCATCATCATCATCATCATCATCATCATCATTATTATTTTTTTGGTTTTCCAAGACAGGGTTTTTCTGTGTAGCTCTGGCTGTCCTGGAGCTCACTCTGTAGACCAGGCTGGCCACAAACTCAGAAATCCGCCTGCCTCTGCCTCCCAAGTGCTGGGATTAAAGGCGTGCACTACCACCGCCCGGCTATTATTATTATTATTATTATTATTATTATTATTATTATCATTATTATCATCATCATCATCATCATCATCATCATCATTATTATTAGGAGGAGGAGGAGGATGAGTATGAGTAGGAGCAGTAGTATTTGTGAGTGTTGGGGAGGAGGTAGGGGTAAAGTGGTGGGGAGGTTGTTTCCTGGCTCCTTGCCTGCTTATCTGCCTTTCTGTCTGTGAACTCTCTGCATGTCTTAGGCATCCAGTAGTCAGATGAAGGGGTTAGAATTGCTGTCTCTGTGTGTGTGTGTGTGTGTGTGTGTGTGTGTGTGTGTGTGTGTGTGTGGTTGTGTCTCTGTCTCCATATCCAAGCTAGGGTCCTCTGCAGATTTGTGTTTCAGAGATCCTTATTTATTTCTTATGCATGGGCTTGTGTAGGCCCTAGGCCACACTTCCTGAGAAAGAAACTCATACAAAATAAAACACAAAACAAAACAAAACAAAATCCAATAATAAACCAACCAAGCAAAGAAGTCTGCCTGCCTGCCTACACAGTGCAACACTACCCCTAATTCTCTTTTTTTTTTTTCTTTTTTGTTTTCTTTCCCTCTTATTTTTTCTTTTAACTCCTCTCTTTTATATTTTTCATACTGGGTTTCTTAGTGTAACCAGCCCTGGCTGACTTGAACACACTTTGTAGAATAGGATGACCTCAAAGCTGTAAGAGCCTGCCTCTGCTTTTCAAATGCTGGGATTAAAGTTGTACACCACTGTGATCAGCTAACTTTCTCATTTTTTTATGATTGTAGCTTTTGCCAGAAAGTGGTAGTGGCAGAGGGAGGTGCATCATTGTATGTTTGCAGCAAGCCTAGTCTAGAAATTAAGTTACATGAGCAGAGTTCCAGGGTGACTAATTATTTTTATCTTTTATTACACCAACACTACTTCCTAAGTTTGACTGTTTTTTTTTTTATTTCCTTTCTTTTCCTTTCCTTTCCTTTCCTTTCGTTGCCTTTCCATTCCATTCCTTACCTTTTCTTTCCAGTCCTTTCCTATATTTTTGCCTGTATTTCATTCCTCCCCCTAAGGAGTTCAACCAGTTGTCCTGTTTATTAAAACACTAGTAACTGCTGAAAGGTGACCTATTGTTTTAACAAGTGTAGAAGAAAGGAATTCCACAAGCAGACTGTTTTTTGGTTTTGGTTTTTTATTTAAATGATATAATGAGATCAACCAGTTGACCCCTTTTCTTTTTTCATTTTAAACAAGAACAATTTGTTGGCTGCTTTAGGAGCTTTCACTGGTTTCCATTTTGAATGTTTGTGGGGATGTTGATCAGGTGTCTGTCTCCCACTCTCTCAACAGAATTGAAGAGTGTTACAGTGAGATGGTTATATTTTTCCATATTATTACTTTTCTTATTCTAATGAAAGTTTCATCAGTAAATATATCTTCTTCTCTATCTAAAGTTACAAATGCTCATGTCTAGATTGCAGATATTTTTGTGGTGGTTCTTAACCTTCTAATGCTAGGACCCTTGAATAGAGTTCCTCATTTTAAGGTGACCCCCAAACATAAAATTAATTTTGTTGCTACTTCCTAATTGGAATATTGCAATAGTGATGAATTGAAATATGAATATTTGATATGCAGATGGTCTCAGGCAACCCTTGTGAAAGGGTTCTTAGATCCCACCTGGGTTGTAACCCACAGCTTGAGAACTAGTGTTTTATGGTATCTCCTGATAATACTATGTCTTGTGATTAATAGCAAGGGAAACCTAGAACAGCTTTATGCAAACAGGTTGACAAAGTGCACAGACCCACCAGAAATGAGGTATGAGTCATTCCTCCAAGAAAAGTGCCAGATCTGCAGAGGCTATTACCATGGTTGGGGAAAACACAGAATGGGTTCGAGGTGAAGGTAGATATAAATATAAACAAAGGTCATATGGCTAATTGCAAGAATGAGGATTATATGTGATGTGAGTGTATTATCATATTTTGTTAAGGATGAATTTCTACAGATTATTGTGTATACATGCCTTTAATGTGGATCTTGCCTGTGGAAGCCACAGCTTTAATTCAGATATTTGAGCTAAAGGCCCTTCCTTTAATCTGTGACATGACTTATACTGCAACCTTATGTAATGACAACGAAGGAGGATTTTGCTCTTTTTCTACTTGTTCTCTCACCTTGATGGCAAGTCCATTCCTTCACTGGCATAAGAGCCAGATCTTTGGAATTCCAATGTATTCTAAAGGGAAGCTGACATATCTGGCCTTGTGGCAAGAGCAACAACAGGATCCTTGGATTTTGCCTTCATAGCTAGTTATTGTTGAATTAGCTAAACCACCACAGCCTCTAAGTCATTCTAAATAATACCCTGCATATATAGAGAAATTTATTCTATTAGTTTGTTATTCTATAAACTCTGACTAATATAGTAGACAAGTACAGAATACTTTTAGAGCAGTTTGGACCTCACAGCCATATCAGTTCAGTTACAAATTCAAAATGGATACATTTCCTTAACCTTTTGTTCAGGGTATGCTTTCATTCTGGCCTTCTGTTGCAAGATGCTGTTGGAAAAGTAAGTCATTGGAAAAGTGTAAAATAGCTCAATTGAAATGCAGATAGTATTATCTGGGTGTCATCCCCAGTGGGGCATCTTCTTTCTTGTTGGTTCTTGTCAAGGCATCAGAGGGGAAAGTGCTTTGGTGGAGGGTAAGACTTGGTCTTGTGAGATAGGGGATAAGAGTTTGTCTTACAAATTATTTAGTGTTGCTGTATAATAACAAAAGAGTTACTTATCTAAGTTAGTATGCTACTCTACCTGACCTGCTTTCTGTGTTCCTCTGAGGCCAGAAACTGAAGGCACCTAGAGCCTTATCCTAACAAAGCAGGATATTAACTAAAGAATATATTGCTAGAGACTTTCGTGTTTGTCCAAATGCTTACTGTCATGCATATTTCTTAATTATACCTTTTAAAGTGAGAAACCATTTCTTAATCTTGATCTGTTTAGATGTCCAGATCTACTTTTAATCTAGGCTATAGATAATTTTGACTATCCAAGTGTATAAAGGACTTTGAACAGGGTAGGTTGTGTGTGTGTGTGTATGTGTGTGTGTGTGTGTGTATGTGTGTGCGCTCATGTATATTTGCTCTACTTTTTTTACAAATCAAAGGTATTAGCACTAGTAAGTACTTATTTCTTCAAAATTTTTGTATATAATAAAATATGCTGTAATATCATGCAACATTGAATTAACCAGTCCTTGATTTTTCTAATTTTCCATGGCTCACAGTCTTTTTTTGGATCATTCTGAGCAACCACATGTTGCTGCATAATCTTGTATAATGGGGTCTGATGCCCTCTTCTGGCATTCAAGCATACATGCATGGAAAACATTGTGAATGTAAAGATTAAAATTCTTAAAAAAATAAAGACAAGAATCTAATAGGTTTGATTTCATATATTACTTTTATTTTTAGTTTTGTTTTTTTTCTATAGTTTTTTAATATTACTTTACCTTATATGTTTAGTGTTTTGTTTCTTATGTGGCAAAGGCTTTTTTCCCTCAATCTATTTGGTATGTTAGATGCTCCTTGTACCTTAATAGGTATCTTCTTCTTCACTTTATGATATTTTTCATTTGATTTCATAATATTTTCTACAACTTTTAGCTGATATTGTTCTTCTATTCAAATCATTGGTACCATTTTGCTTTCTCATATATTTCATAATTCCTTGTTGTTTAGTTACAGGAAACTTTGATAATCCACATTTTTTTGACCATTGTATTATTTTTTCTATTCATCTTTCATGCTTGAGATTTTCTCTTCCATTCCTGTTCTATGGGTCAACCTTGCCTCTGTAATTGTCAGTGTGCAAGCAATTTCATGGCCCTTCTCTGATAGACTTATCCACTCTCTTATCTAGTTCTCTTCTTTCCATCTGCCTCCTATGACTGTTTGATTCCCTGTTCTGAGATTCAACTATGCTCATTTGGGCATTCCTTCTTGTTTAGCTTCTTTGGGTCTATGGAGTGTACTGTGGATATCCTGTACTTTATGGATATTATTCACTTGTAAGTGAGTAAATACATGCATGTACTTTGGGGTCTGGGTCACCTCACTCTGGATAATAGTTTGTCATTTTATCCATTTACCTGCAAAATTTATAATGTCCTTGTTTTTAGTAGCCAAATAACATTCCATTTTGTAAATGAACCACATTTTCTCCATCCATATATCAGCTGAGGGACATCTGGGTTATTTTCAGTTTCTAACAGTTATAAATAAAGTGGCTATGAACTAAGTGGAGCACATGCCCTTGTGAGCCTATGTCTAAGAAGGTACCCTAAGTGTAACACTTCCTACTGCTGAGTCTTAAATTAATGGAAGGAGTAGGCAAAGTGTTTCTTAGTCCTAACAAGGAGCTTTAAATAAATCATGCTGCAACTGTGGTCCAAATGAGGTAGGGTCCATCAACTTAGAAGCCAAACTTGACAGGTTCATCCATACTGTGCTTCTTCTAGAAACTGAAAAATTAAAATATCAGGGTCATGGATTCTTCTGCTATGGTTTCAGTGTAGCACTACTTCAGCTATCTTTTAACAGAATCAGAGCCCCAATGCAGACTCTGTGAGAGTTGATTGCATTAAATTTGTGAGGGTTAATCTTTCTGTGACCACATTCTGTGACCACTAGGTGTTAAGATACTTAATTCATTGAGAAATCTGCCATGGAGAGATGCACACAAAGAGAGGAAATACCCAAAATGAGAGATGTGTGCTTATCTGACAGTGGCTGCAGTTCATCTCCCTGACTCACATTCTTCACTTGCAGTCCTCCCCATGCCTCACACTCTTCACTTCTTGTCATGCCCCTACCAGAGCTGCAGAGAAGCCATGGTCTCCTCCAGGGAAGATGATGGCCTAGTGGCATTTTGGGGCAACAGCCACATCACTACTGAGGGGTGGACAGAGGGGTCAAACACAGCATGTAGACTGCAGTTTTCTGGTCAGAGAGTCCAGGACAGTGTTCATGACCATTCCTGGTCACACAGACTCTGGGCAGGCTGGCAGATGCCCCCATTGTGGAGCCACAGGCCACACAAGCAAGTTGGTATTTCACCCGTGGGGGCTATGGACACAGGTCCATGGGAAAAGAGGAATGTGGAACCATTTGGTGTTTCGGCCTTAGCTCCTTGGTGTTCCACTATAGCACTGGGTTTCCTAGAGATGCCATGGTGGGGTCTGTGATACTTGGGGCACCACTTTTTCCTGCCCTGTTCCATGGGGAGTATGTGGGGTACAGAGGCGAGGAGTGGATGTGGACCCCGTTGGGTGTGTGCTCATCCTCGGGGAGGAGGTACATGGAATTTCTATACACCCAGAAATATGTGGCCTTCAGACAAGAGACCAGAAAGGAAGTGTGTTATTCAGGGGGATGACTGCAAGTGAAGCCCTGGATAGCCTGAGCTTCCTTTTCCATAGGCAGTCCTAGTAAGTGCAGGGCCATTGCTCTCAGAAGGGAAGAGCAGGCAGCTGACTAGCCTAAGTTGGAATGTTGGTTTCTCCCTCAGGGCAGGGTTGGGTGAGATTCCTCTTGGAGGAGAAGCATGAATGCTAATGAGGTGCTAACCACCCCTGAGATCTGGAAAAGGCTTGGCCCTAAACAGGAAGCACTGTTTAACCTTGAGGAGGGGTGAGACTCCCTGGCCAATCAAGGCCTCTAGGTGGACCTGCCAGTCAGACAAGGAAGCAGGAACTTCCGGGTGCCTTTCTGCAAGTTTGATGATGTTTGGCAGGCTTGAGTGGTTCTTTGTGTTCTGCTCTGAGCTCTGCTGTTGGGTGCTATGAGGGGATCTCAAATAATCTCTGAAAGTGAGACATTGTGAGTACTGCATCAAGGACTACAATGGGTGGGGGCAGGTGCCTGAGCAGTGGGAGCTGGGGTGGTGGGTCCTCTCTGGGACTGGATGGGGAGCATCAGCCCGATGTGACCAGTATGAGGTCTCTTGTGGTGTTCATTACATGTTAGATCAGGTGGTGACTTCTGAGTAACTTCACTATCATGGATGATTCTGAATCTGCCCATATGTGGAACATTGGCTTGCTTATAGAAACATCATGGGTGGTTTCTTTGAATCTGCAGCTCATGTATCCTAACCCATTTTTCTTCCATATTATACATTGAAAAGACAGATAAACATAATTGGTATGCTTTCATACGCTATTGTTTTAGCTAATTTTTTTCTAATGCAGTTTTTTTTTATATTTATATCTTTTTATCTTTAGTGTTTTGATTATTTTGTGGCAAACGGACTTTTCCCCCACTGATCTATTTGGATGGTCCTTCTACCTTAATAGGCATGTTCTTCTTTAATTTAGGAATAATTTCCTTTATGATTATATTGAGAATATTTGTTTAGACCTTTGAGCTGATGTTCTTCTATTCCAATCGTTTGTAGTCTTTGTATATTCATATTTCAGAGTTCCTGGTTCTTTACTTCCAGGAAGCTTTTAGAATCCAGTTTTTTTCACCCATATGTCCATTTTTTTCTATTCATCTTTAATGCCTGAGATTCTCTCTTTCTTTCCTGTTCTGTGTGTGAATCTTGCCCCTATAGTGATTTGTGTACAGGCAGTTTCAATGGTCTGCTCTTAGGGATTTAGCAACTGCATAAGCCAGTACCTGTCTCCATCACCTGCTGCTGTTGCAAAGTGTACTTTATATACATGGACCACCACCTACAGAAGCTCTCCATTTTTGTTTTCTGTCTCTGTTCTCTGCACGTGCCCGATCTCTATTCTATTTCCCTATCCTTGTGGCTCTCTCTCTGCTCTATATCTATGTGCCTGTCTGCAGGTCTTCTTGTGTACCTCTATCCCTTCCCCAGGTTCTCACTCCTTTTCCTTCCGACGAACAATAGCTTTTGCAAAATATCTGCTGCATGTTTTAATTTCTCAGGACCTGCTGTGATAGGTCACTTGGATTTCTTGGGGACTTATTTTCCTGGCTGTTATTCACTATGCCCCTATTCTGGTGTGTACCTACCCAGGTTTGAAGTGATATTTGGTGTAGGTAGTGGTTTCTGGGTTTATCTTATTTAAGAGGGAGATTTGTACCTTTTTGTTCACACTGGCCTGGGAACCCACGGTTACAGACACTTCACCCCAGGTCAGCGCAGCCTCTGAACTCTAAATTCCAGTGCATCCTTCCTGTTTTGAGCCAGGTGCACTTACCATTTTGCTCTGGCTCCGCAACAACTACAACTTCTTCATTCTGTGGCAGGGGCTCCTGTAATTGATATGGTTAGCTCATTGGTTTGGGTTTTTACAACTTCCTCATTTATTCTTGTCTCTGTGTCATAAGTGTCTTCAGTTCTCAACATTTCAGAGCTACAGTCATATGAAGGAGCCTTGAGAGGGTATGCCCTCAACAGAATGGCTGCTTTCTACGTCTGTGAGAGATCTTGTTGATGATTGATTCAGGAAGGCTCTTCCACTGAGGCTGATAATATTCCTAAGCAAATGGCCCTGGGCTAGATGAGAGAGTTAGCTGTGCATCAGACAGTGACCAAGTAAGAGAAAAAAAAAAAAAAAAAAAACGGGAGACAATGTTTTCTAATGCTTTTGACTTCAGTTTGTAGCTTTAGTTTCTACTCTAAGTTCCCAAAATCATGGACTGTGATGTAACAGAACCATGCACAACAACCATTTATCACCTGAGATGATTTTACTAGGAGGATTCAATCACAGCAGCAGAGTAGCAATTCAGAGCAACAACAAAATGGTAGCAAAAGGTGATTTTGCTCCTGGACAGAATGTATGTTCTCTAGTGGAGGAATGTGGAAAATATCAAAAATTGGGATAGCAAACTTCAGATAAAGCTGAATATGAAGCTGAATAGGTTATTTTCATAGGACATAGAAGATTGAAGTGTTGACAGTAAAACAGCCCGAGGAAGTTGAGGTCATAGGATTTCAGTGGAAAATAGACTGTGAAAAACTTAGTAGACATAATTTTTGTAATATTTTGGCCAAAACTCTTTTTTACTCTCCTTAAGTACTAAGATATTGAGTAAGGCAAATTGTAAAAATAATGTGCTGTATTCTATATTTTATTCTACTTACATATTTGTTCACTGTTTCCATTTATTTATTTATTTATTCAATTTACACTCCAATTGCTACCTCTTCCACATTATACCTTACACAGTCCCCCATCCCTGACTCTTTTATCTCTCCAGGGATGTTTGGGACCATTTAAGTGTCCCCCAAACATGGCATGTCAAGTCTCTGCAGGGTTAGGCACATTCTCTCCTACTAAGTTTAGACTAGGCAGCTAAGGTAGAACAGTGTAGACAGCTAACACCTTAAGAGACATCGACCACTCAGGTTTTTGAGGGACGCACAGGAAAACAGTGGAGCACATGTACTTCATAATTAGTTTGTTTGGTGTACTTAATTCTCCAATGGGGGAACTGCCTGATGGCAAGATGTGCCCTCTTTATGATCCAGATGTCATTGCTATGCATCTTAGCTAAGTTCTCCCCCATAGACTCCTTGGTGTCCTCCCATTCCTGGTCACTGGCACACCCCAAAGATGCTACTCTCTTCCACCCAAGGAAGCTACAGATTTTCATTCATTTTTCTGGCCCCTAGATTCCTTTTTTTCATCACACCTGTTCTTGACCCCCATATTTCCTTTCTTACCACTCTCCCATCCACTTCTCTCTTCCACCTGCCTCCTATTACAGTATATTCCCAGTTCTTTGTGAGAGTCAGCCTTTCTCATTTGATCCTTCCTTCTTTTTCAGCTTCTTTGAGTCTATGGAGTGTATTGTAGATATCCTGTATTTTATGGTTATTATTAACTAGTGATTACATACATTAATATTCTTTTGTGTCTGAGTTGCCTCACTCAGAATGATAGTTTCTAATTGTATCCATTTGCCTGCAAAATTCATGATAGTCTTGTTTTTAATAGTTGTATACTAGTCCATTTTGTAAATAAACCACATTTCTATATCCATATTTTGATTGAGGGAAATCTGGATTCTTTGCTGTTTATAATGGTTATAAATAAAATGGCTATGAACTCAGTGGAGCACATTCCCTTTTGAGAATTTGCCTAATAGTTAGCATAAATGTAACACTTCCGACTGCTATGTCTTAAATTAATGGAAAGAGTAGGTGAAGTGTTTCCTAGTCAAAGGAAGAGTTTTTAAATAAAACCTGCTTCAACCATGGTCCAAGTGAGGCAGAGGCCATCAATTTAGAATCCTAGATTGATGGGATCATCCATATTATACTACTTCTAGACACAGAAAGTTGAAAACTTCTAGTATGGCATTATTCCATCTATCTTTGGCATACTCAGAACCCCCAAAGTAGAATCTGTGAGTGTTCATTGCATTGGTGAGGATGATGCTTAAGATGTATTTTGGGACCACTAGGTGTTGAGATGCCTAAGGCATTGATAAATCTGCCAAGGAAAGATGCATGTAAGGAGAGAAATAACCTCAACAGAGAGATGTATGAGAAACCACAGGAATAGGGTCCTCTAGAATGTGAAGTCCAATGTGGTTGAAACAAAGCTATCAGATGTGGTGCTTTTTCTGCTTTGTTTCTTGCCTTGTCCCAATCTTCTTTCCGTATATGACCATTGCTATCTATTGGAATGGGAAGGGTATTTTGTGCCATTGCATCTTGGAAAGATATAACTTGCTTTCTGATTTTACAAGATGTGACTTTCAAGATGTTGCCTTGAGTGTCAGAAGGAACTATAGACTTTTGAACAGTGTAGGATCACTGTAGACTGAATGCATTTTAATCACAGGATGAACATGAGCCTATAGTGTCCAGAGTCTGAATGCAGTTGATTGCAACAAAAACCTTCTTGACAGGATGATATCTTTGTACACTTGTCTGTCCTGTCTGGCTTTCTTTGTGGAGTTTGTGGAAGCTATTCTACAAGGAGTTTTCCTAGATTCTCACTGGGGGAGATGATAGCATGTATACAGTTAAAATTTTTCTTTCTTAATTTCTTGGGTTTTTTGTTTGTTTGTTTGTTTCTCCAATGATTTCTATATTCATGGTAGACCTGAACACTTGTCCAAATCTAGGTCCTTTACTCTCACAGACCCTTATCCCAATCTTCTCTGTTTCTCCTCTGAGAGGATGTGGGCCACATGGCTATCCTCACATCATGGAACTTCAAGTCTCTTGTGGGTTAAATGCATCCTCCCTCACTGAGGCTAGACATTGTACCCAGTATGGGAACAAAGATAGGCAGCAGGTTCAGGGACAGCCACTGCTACATTTGTTGGAGGATCCTCATGAACAATGAGCTGCACATCTGCTACTTATGTGCCAAGGTCCTTAGTAAAGCCTGTGTATGCTATTTGGTTGTTGGCTTAGTCTCTGAATGTCCTCAAAGGTCCAGGTTAGTTGAGTGTCTTGGTTTTCCTGTGGAGTTCCTATCCTATTCAGGGACTTCAATCTTTCCCCCAATTGTTTCATAAGAGTCCCTAAGGTCAATTCAGTGTTTGATTCTGGTTCTCTTCATCTGTTTTAGTCATCTTCGTGGTGGAGCCTCTCGATAGGCAATTATCCAAGGATCCTGTGTGGGAGCAGAACAGAGTATCCTTAATAATGTCATGGATTGGAGCTTGCCCATAAGGTGTGGCTCTATTTGGGCAAGTTTTCTTTGGCCATTCCATCAATCTCTGCTACAGCTTTATCCCTGGATTCCTTTTAGACAGGAAAAATTTTGTCCTTTGTGTCTACTGTGTTGTGGATGAATCTGATTATTCAACTTACTTCTCATGCTCCCATACATTCACCATTTGGACTCGGCCCATAAATCTCATAAGGTACAGTATATACATTTGCAATTCAATGCTAAGTTATTTTGCAAGCCTGTTAGATTTATAGATTTAACTTTATTCTTTTTTTTGTGTTGAGACACAATTTCTCTGTGATGCCCTTCCTGTCCTGATAGTAGGTATAGAAACCACACAAGCACCTAACATGCTTTTAAGCAGCTCTTCATACATATCTTAACTTTTTAAATTGGACCAGATATATAGTTCACAATCTATTTTTTAAGAATAGCATATGCTCATGACATCAATATTATCTGAGCTTTCAGATTCAACGGATTCCTGGTGTATGATGTTCTGTCTCACTCTTGCATTTGTTATGAAATTTTCAAATAAAGATGAGAGCTCTGCCTGTGTGCATGAATATGAATATCATGGGTGAATCATCTTTTATGTTGTCACCAGATGGCTTCAAACTCCTGATCTTTATGTAATTGGTAGTTGTTGGTCCTCATGTAAATGCTAAAAATTGGTCACCATTTTGTGGAATACCAACAAGAGCTTCCCCTGATGAGCTATTTCTCTCCTGCCCTATGTTGCTAGTTTATGATCAATATTTATATTACTAATATTTTCATCTGTCAATTTGTGACATTTCAAACATGCATTTTGCTTTAGTAAAATTTCATTAAGGTTGCAGCTTAAACTGGTCCAGTTCATGTTTCTGCAAGATGAATAGAGAGATGTAGTGAATATATAATTATTGTAGGAAATATATAAAGAACTGTGAATTTTCTCTATCATTTTTCCTTTCTTGTTTGATATTTGCAGGGGAATGAGGATCTTATGTAGCTTTTGCTGTCCTGAAACACGTTATATAGGTTACACTAGCATGCAGCTCAAAGACTTACACCTGTGTAAGCCTCTAGGATTAAATACATGAGCAAATGTACCCTGCTGATCCATTATTTTTCTAGTTAGCAATTTTTCAGACACTTTCTTGGATGTGTGATTTGTACTGTTGTCCTATTTCCTCCAGCATCTTGCTCTCAATTTGCATTTCTCTTGCAATCCTATATCTTATTCAAAAGTTTCAGAAGCAAGGCAGATGAACACTATAATTCAATTTCCTTCTAACATCCTATGAGGATTAGAAAATAACTTCAGTGTCAGGAAATAAGTGGCAAAAGCACCAGAATTATATGAAGATATTGTCAAGAAAGTATACATTTAATTTATAGTAATGTCATTAACATGTGTTGTATTGTATACATGTACGTTATATTTTAGGATATAGTGACTTTTGATGATGTGCATGTGAACCTCACTGGGGAAGAATGGAATTTGCTCAATCCTTCCCAGAAAAGTCTCTACAAAGATGTGATGCTGGAGACCTACTGGAACCTCACTGCTATAGGTAAGAGTATGAATTTTCTTTTTTTCTTTTCAAAATAAGGGATGGATGTTTCTTGGTTATAGATGAACTTCTGTTACTTCAGTTGAGAACAAGGAAGATTGAGCTAAATAAATAGAGTTCAGTGCAGTACAATTCACCGTAATTTGAATTTTATCTAATTTCTAATACAGTATCATTTGTTTTCTTGTACTATGTTTTAGGATACAGTTGGGAAGATCATCCCATTGAAGAACAATGTCAAAGTTCTAGAATTCATGAAAGGTAATTATCATGTATAAGCTGATACAAATATGCCTCAGAGGAAATTATAATATATTCTGGAAGTTCTAAATAAAAGGAAGTATATCAATTATTTAAATGTGGCTATGATTATAATATTCTCACTAAATCATGTATCTCAATGTCTGGTATTTGATTTGTGTTTTCAAAGCTTACATCTTACAGAGGAAACAAGAAAATGATGCATTATGAGATACTTTTATTTGATTATTAGCTCCAATAGAGTTAAGCTGTGGTACTACCAATCCCTATAGTCTCATAATAATAAGATATTGCATATTTAATAGTGATAAATATATATCTAAAACCTTCTAATAATTAAAAAGTCCATGGTAAAGTTGGTGATACTCATGTTCTTGTAGTGACATTACTAAGTTTACTGACAAGTCTGTTTATGAGTCAAGAATGTTGTCATGGAGAAACCTTAATCCATATACCACATATCTACAAGAAACAAAAAGTCAGATGGTACAAATACAATGTGAATCCTTTCATTTGTTGTTCTTCTTTTAATGAGTATATTAAGTGTCAGAATAGATAAACCCTGTGTACATAGGCATATGAAAATGAGCAACATTCATCTTTATATTCCAGAACAATACAAAGATATGTAGTATTCTGTCTTTTGTATACTTTTTGAAGTTTGAATTAATTGGATTTCTTACTTTACCAGGAACTTCCCCAAACTCACCCTCTAGAAAATCCATAAGTATACGAGAAACTTGTAAATTCCCCTTTTTATTCTTATTCACAGTGCTAATGTGGTGTAAGTCACACTAGTGAAAAAAAATTTGAATGTATTCATTGTTTTAAAGTTCTGAGTTGTTCCAATTTTCTTCAGATAGGTGAAATACATCCTATAGAAATCTCATTTAGAAAAATATTACCCACGGCTCCAGCTGCATAGATAGCAGAAGATGGCCATGTTGAACATCAATAGGAGAAGAGAACCTTGGTTATGATAAGGCTTGTTGCCCCAGTCTTAGGGAATGCCAAGATAGGGAAGTGAGAATGTGTGGGTTGATGAGCATGGGTAGGTGTGATGGGATAGGGGATTATGGGAGGGGAAACCTGAAAAGGAGATGAGATTTGAAATATAAATAAGAAAAACTAAACAAAATAAAGGAAAGGGTGTTATAAATTTGAGCCATGTAGTAAATGCTCTTATGATCTCACATATTTTTAAAGAAGTAAAACTACCCATAGTAAAGGAAAACATATGAAGTGATAAAATTTTAAGATATAATTTTTCTATTTTATTAGACCAAAGTGTAAATTAATTCATATTGATAAAATGGTTGATCAGGGTAGTGAATATTATAAATGTTTAATGTGTGTCAATTAATGTTGCAGGCATGTAAGAAGTCATAGTGGAGGAAAGCCATATGAAAATAAGCAATGTGGGAAAGTCTTTGCAATACCCACTCATCTCCAAAGACATACAAGCGTACATACTGGAGAGAGGCCAGATGAATGTAATCAATGTGGTAAAGACGTTTCATGTCAGAGTAGTCTCCAATATCATAATAGAACACATACAGGAGAGAAGCCTCATGAATGTAATCAGTGTGGTAAAGCCTTTGCAAGACGCAATCATCTCCAAAGACACACAAGCATACATACTGGAGAGAAACCTTATGAATGTAATCAATGTGGTAAAGCCTTTGCAAGACTCAGTTATCTCCAAGGACATAAAAGAACACATACTGGAGAGAAACCTTATGAATGTAATCAATGTGGTAAAGCCTTTTCAAATCAAAATGGTCTCCAACATCATAAAAGAACACATACTGGAGAGAAACCTTTTAAGTGTAATCAGTGTGGTAAAGCCTTTTCACAACCCAGTCATCTCCAATATCATAAAAGAACACATACTGGAGAGAAGCCATATAAGTGTAATCAATGTGGTAAAGCCTTTGCAGCTCACAGTCATCTCCAAGATCATAAAAGAACTCATACTGGAGAGAAGCCATATGAATGTAATCAATGTGGTAAAGCCTTTGCAAGACACAGTCATCTCCAAAGACATAAAAGCATGCATACTGGAGAGAAACATTATGAATGTAATCAATGTGGTAAAGCCTTTTCACAACCCATTAATCTCCACATACATAAAAGCATACATACTGGAGAAAAACCTTATGAATGTAATCAATGTGATAAAGCCTTTTCACAACACAGTAATCTTCAAAGACACAAAAGGACACATACTAGAGAGAAACCATATGAATGTAATCAATGTGATAAATCCTTTTCATGTCAGAGTAGTCTCCAACGTCATAAAAGAACACATACTAGAGAGAAGCCTTATGAGTGTAAACAATGTGGTAAAGCCTTTTCACAACTGAGTTCTCTCCAATATCATAAAAGAACACATACTGGAGAAAAGCCTTATGAATGTAATCAATGTGGTAAAACATTTTCATGTAAGGGTAGTCTCCAGTATCATAAAAGAACACATACTGGAGAAAAGCCTTATGAATGTAATCAATGTAGTAAAGCTTTCTCATGTCAGAGTAGTCTCCAAGTTCATAAAAGAACTCATACTGGAGAGAAGCCTTATGAATGTAATCAATGTGGTAAAACTTTTGCAAGATCCAGTTATCTCCAAAGACATAAAAGAGCTCATACTGGAAAGAAACCTTAAGAATTTAGTCAATGTGATAAAGCCTATTCCTAAGGGAGATGTCTCTGAAAACATAAAAGTATACATACTAGAAAAAAATCTTATGAATGTAATCAAAGTGGAAAATGCATTTTCACAAATTTTTTGTCTCCAAAATCATAAAGGCAACCTTATTGGGGAAAAATTATGAATGTAGTCAAGGTGCTAACACCATTTCCTGTCCCACTAGTCTCCATAAGATAAAAGATCCCGTACTGGAAAGAAACTTCATGAATGTAAACAATGTGGTAATGTCTTTGCATGTCCTAATCTTATTTAAAGGTTTTAAAGAAACCATCCTAAAAATAAATTCTTGATTTGAATGTGCTTGGTCCTAAGAAATGGGACTATTAGGGGGCATGCATTGTGTAGTAGATGTTACAGTTTGAAAGAAGTGAATTACTATGGTGGTGGTCTTTGGAGCTCTGGCCCTTACAAAATAGCCCTTCCTATTACTTGACTGGAAGACTGTCTTTTCTTGGGTATATTCTCATGGAAACGCAGAACTCTCAGCTCCTTATTCAGCATCATGCCTGTCTGCATGCTGCCATTCTTTCTGCCAAGATGGTAATGGACTAAATATTTTAAAATGTAAGCCATGCCCAACTAAATATTTGCCTTTGAAACAGTTGCCTTTGTCACAGAGTCTCTTCTTTAGTACTTTTATGATAAGCCTGACCTTGTTTTTGTTTGGAGTAATGTGGATTTTTAGACTTAGGTTATTTACATGCATCATGTGGAACTTAATGAGTTATCCAAGTAGGAACATAGCAAACATAGGAACTGGGGGTGATTTCACCTTTGTATATACGTTTTATTATATCTTGATGAAGATTTTTGCTGCCTTTTGCCCTTTTATGAAGATTGTACTTAAGGCTAATCTAAAGAAGTTTCGATAAATTACGTTGACAAAGGAAGTCCAGAAATTCCAACAAAGATTTGGCCTTCATTTATTCCCATTATTATTTTTTGATCATGTATAATAATCTTAGAAAGGAAAAATAGAAATAGTAAGGTTCAAAGAATTAGGAATTGACTGAAGCTAAATACTATGATCAAGGATATTAAATGGTATTAAAGAGTAGTGATTGTAACATTAGGGCAAATGTCTACCCAGCTAACTTATATATCTGCCGTTGTATGAAGGATAACTGTTTTATGTTAGGAATAATTATTTCCTGGTTATTGTTTTCATATGCACACAAAGGTTAAAAGTATGTGTCAAATTGAGAAGTGATGGTTTGTGACTACTATTCTACATTTCCATTTTTTGTTTGTTTGTTTTTTGTTTTCTGAGACAGGATATCTCTGTAGCCCTGGCTGTCCTGGAATTCACTCTGTAGACCAGGCTGGCCTCAGGCTCAGAAATCCACCTGCCTCTGCCTCCCAAGAGCCTGGGTTTCCAATTTAAGATCTGAAATATAATATGTAGATCCAGGCAAGGATGTACATGCTTTAAATCCCAGGAGAAAAGAGTAAAGCCTATTTTTTGGTAAAAGTCAACCAGGTACAGAACATATTTTATTTAAAGAAAAACTTAGGTACAGGGAAGGTTTAAAATATCTTTTATAGCAGCATTCAGGAGACAGAGCCATGGAGATCCCAAAGTTCAAGCTTAATCTACTGAGGAAGTTCCAGGACAGCCAAGGTTAAGAAGTGAAGGTGTAGAAAAATAGAAAGGTGGTTCTAATGTAATAGAAAGGGCCATGTTCCCAGCCTGGAAATCAGCAGACCTAAGCAGCTTTGTCCATGATGATCTGTCTTCAGAGGTAAGGATAGAAGGGACTACTGATACAACTGATGCTGGTTAGCTGTAGTTAAAAATTTAGGTATGATGAAGAAGAAACCAGCACTGCTGAGGTAAATCATTCTGATAAGTGGGTTTATTTTTTGTTTCATTGTTTTGTTTTATTTGTTTAATTATTTGTTTGTTTTAAGAGGACAAAGAACTTGTGAGACCGAGATAGCCAACGTTGTACCTTGTGGTACACCTGGACTTGCTCATGTGTGAGAAACTCTCATACAGTATTGTTTTTGAAGGCATAAATGTATCAGACAGAAAAGCTAAGTCTTGCCACCATGAAAGGAGTGGATGAGAGAAAAGTTGTGAAGCCTCATTGCAGTATCAGAAGCCTGTTTATTGAAGATATCAGGCAATTAGATGAGCACCAAGAATAGCATCAGCAGTAGAGTGGAGTCAACAAGAATCTAGAGTGCTATAGAGGCAAGAGTTGGAAAAATGACACAATTTCTCTTGAGAAGCACAGAAGATTATGTGTGAATCCATGATACTGGAACAAGCACCTGTAATATTGAAGTTATCATGGGGAACTCAAGAATTTCAGATGCCAGAGCTGTGGTATATCTGTTCCGATAAAGTGCTGTCAGGGAACAAAACCAGCCAAAGAGAAGGAAGTATGCTCTAGAGAACAAAACAGAAAGGATTTAGAGATTTAAAGAATGCTCTGCTATCAGACATGGACATACAGAAGTTGGATATTGCCCAGCTGGATTTTGATCTTCCTTTGTAGTAACAGTGAATTATATCCTGTGAATTTGTATGTTTATGATGTTCTATTTGTATTTGAAAATATGAGGGATGAAGGGATACATAGACAATTAATTTGGGAGGTGGCTTGTAGGAAAGAGAACAAAAATGAGTGAGACTGAATGGTTTGCTTGACATTTGTAGCTCTTGTTTCAAGTTTGAAGAAGACGACTTTCAAATTTACTCTTTCTCTGAGATGAATGCTTTTCCAAATTATCACAGCCAATGAACCAGATTCTTACCCACACCTAATGTCTGTGCCACCCTTCAAGCAGAACCATTGTTCATAGGAACAGTTGGTGAATGACTTTATGGATAGACCATCTTAATACACACACCATTTCTTAAATGAATGTAACCTGTTCTCTGTGGCCTGAGAATAAAGTCACTCACTCAAGTCAAATAGCTTTGACCATAGCAGGAAGTCTGTATCCAAAAATCATGCCTACAGTTCATTCCTTGGAGCAGCAGAACTATCAACTCTCAGCTTAGCTACAATGGAGGTAAAATCCTTTGGTGATGTGACGGTCATTTAAGTGTAGCCTTGTTACAATGAAATCCAATGTCTAAAAATTGTTCTTATTTTGGGCTTGTACCAAAGTAAGAGCCAAGATTTTAAACTCTACTAAATACAAAACAAACAAACAAAAAGACTTTACATGTTTATGTTCATTTAAGAAAATACTAGTAGTGATTTATTATTTTGAAATTTACTGTTAATATGTTTCGAGTTATTTGAACTTCATTCTGAGAAAAATGTATGTATTTGTACTATTGCTATAGACAAGCATCTACATAACTGTTAAATTGATTGTTTTATATCAAACAACTTTTATAATAATTATTTCTATTGTTATAATATTGTATAAAATTTAAGGAATATGACAAAAAAGATATTGTAGTTATTAAAGAGGGATCTCTAGGAGGAGTTGGGGTAAAAAGGGAAACAAGAATGTGATTTAATTCTATTTCCTAAAAATATGTTTTTAAATATTAACAAATTCAAACAAATTGAAATCATGTAACTTTTCTCATCATAATGCAATACAAGTTAAAAAACAAAACAAACAAACAAAAACCCCACAATATAGGGGATGACATTTAGATGATTGAATGAATCTCACAAGATGACTTTTGAAATTTTACCATTATTGAGACTGCTATACATAATATGGATTTTGAAGTTTGACCTCACATATTTTGTACTATTCTAAGTGTGGTCCTCATACATTCATGTGTTTGAACAAATGATATGATGGGTGCCAGTGAGTGGAATGTGGTAGATTGAATATATTTGGCCCAGGGAGTAGCATTATCAGGAATTGTGGTTGTGTTGGAGAAAGTACACCATGATGGAAGCGGGCTTGAAATTCAACCCCATGCTTAAAAGACCCTCCTATTTGCTCCCAAGAAGACAGTCTCTTCCTGGGTTCATTAAATCATGAAGCAGAACTCTCAGATCCTTCTTCAGCATTATGTTTCCCTGTATGCTACCATGCTTTCTGCCATAATGTAAATGGTCCTAATTTATGAAAATGTAAGACAACTCCAATTAAATGTTTCCTTTTATAAGATTTGCTTTGTCATGCAATCTATTCCTCGCAATGGGAATTCTAAGACAGAAACCTTGTGAAAGTATTTAATATGATGAAGTCTTTGCATCATTCTTTAGTCATCCAGGTCATGTATGAATTAGTACTAGGGAGAAAACATATTAATGTATTTAGTACAGTGAAGCCTTTGCGCACCTTTGTACTACTTATCATTATGAAACTATTCATACAGGAGAGAATTGTATGAATGTCAGCAATGTGGTAAAGCCTTTATGTTATGGGATCCACTGATATCCAACAAAACTCAAATACCAGGACAGTGTAAACTTTAAGATTTTATTATAATTATGTCACAACTGATCAATCAGGACCACAAGAAATATTCTCAGAAGCTTAGCTGAAGTACCCACCCTCACTGTGAGCCAGGAAGTTTTCTATCTTCCAACTTGAAAGACACAAACACAAATGACCAGTTACATCTTCATTTCATCTAATCATGATTTTTTTGTTCTTAATGTATGTCATATAATATTTAATGAAAGTTTTATGTTCTAGACCATCATAGCCATTTCTTCATGTATGGTTTGGAAAAGACATTAAAATTTTATGGCAACAATAGCTCACATGGAACTGTTCTTGTCAGTATGCTTGCTTTTGTCCATGCATCAGACAAGCAGAAAAAAAAAAAAAAAAAAAGAATGGGTGTATCATGCTCTGTGTGGCCAGCAGATGTCAGAAGGGAAGCATTAGTTATGAGAGGAGTAATTTGGGAGAGGTGTCAGTGCAGACTGAGTGAACAACTCCTGGGACAGAGGTTTCCACACACTTTCACCTGTGGAAGAAGGCGCTTTGCCAGTAAGCTCACATCATGGTAAGACCTAAAACAAGAGCTCTTATGTTTCTAATCTCACATTACTTTTGTGTTTGAGACATTACTATTCTACTTTGGTAATAAAGTCTCATTTACTATCTCTTCTTTCTGTTTTCTATGAAATCCACTCCATGAGTTACTAGTTTCTGATATTATATTTCCCAACTTTGTATGTGTTGGGCTCTATTTGGCCCTGGTTTGGGCCTTGAGAACAAACCTGAGCCTGGCTCGAATTTTGTAAACTGTCTCAGTCACTTCTGTACTGGAGTGACTCAACATAACCTGCTTAAGCCTGCCTTTGCCTAGCTCCTGCTGACATAGAGTAACTGTTGGTTTTGTTACTCACCCCATACCCTTCATCAACTTTCCCCTCCCCCTACATCATCTCACCTCAGCAGAAAACTCTGCCTCCTCTCTCAGCCCTTTATAAAGAAAAGATTGATACAATAAAACTAGTTCCTGCTTGGACAGACACCCGGTTCAGGGTGGTTATTCTCCAGACCCAGGAGATCTGAGCCAAGACACTCACCCCTCCGCTCAGCCCCAGGAGAGAGAGGCTAGGCTGGACCAGGTTCTCTCCCTTTCTTTCACCTGGTTCTGCCTGGCAGGGAGCCTGCCCGGCATGTATGCATATTTGTTATTATAAGATTCCATTTGTTACCACTCTTAATTTTGTACATGCATTTACCTATCTTATTTTCTGATTATTGAATGTTGCTGTGAACAATGACACCTGTGTAAGGCCCTATTTCAATTCTCAGGGTTATAAATTTAGGAGTGGAATTTCTGAGTCCTACATCAGTAGTTATCCCATGTTCCTATGCTTCTCCAAGTATTCAGGATGGGTGTTAGTGGATCTGAATTTCCTTCTCAGTATCTCCCCTTCACTCTGGGAGCATTTCCTCAGAAAATCAATGATATTTAAATCCTTGAATCAGGCTCTGCTTCATAAAGTTCCAAATCTAAGGCACTGCTTGGTTCAGTGCAATCTTCAGTAGATTCTGGAATGAAATCTGTCCTACTGGAGTTCGAGCAATATTTATTTGTTATGCCATTTTTCCTTTGTTTTATAGTCTGGAATAAGACTTGTACTTAAATGCCATGTTGTATTTATGCAGAGGAATAGGATACTATCAGAACCCCTTTCAAATGTAGGGAATATTCATATGTTCTCCATGCCCAGCCCTATTTTTTTTCTTTAGTATGTTTTTATGAATGATAACTAGTCTTCTCATCAAGTCTTCTTGTCTCCCTGTCTTTCCTTGTTACAAGGCACCATGTGCCTCATTTTTAGAAAATTAAAGGAAGGAAGAAGGGAAAAGAGAGGATAGAGAGAAGGTTCAGTGTTTAAAAGCTCTTCCGTGCCTTTCTAGAGGACTGGAGCTTACTTCCCAGCACTTACGTCAGGTGGCTTGCAAGTTCATGTGATGCAGCTCCTCATGATCTAATTGATATCTTCTTCTGGATACAGCAAGGAACCACAGCTATACACATGTACTGCTCCCTCCAACATACACAGAGATTCAAAATTAAATAAATAATCTTTTATTTTAAAAGGAAAAAGAAACATGAAAAATCTCCAAGAAGCTCACCAGGCCAGAGGAATACCCTGGCCTCCATATGCATCATTAAAG
>JADRCD010236421.1:0-24562 GCA_019843815.1 Montemys delectorum | reverse complement strand
TCCTTCCCTCCCTCCCTCCTTCCCTCCCTCCTTACTTCCCTCCCTCCCTCCTTCCCTCCTTCCTTCCTTCCCCCCCTCCTTCCCTCCCTCCCTCCTTCCTTCCTTCCTTCCTTCCTTCCTTCCTTCCTTCCTTCCTTCCTTCCGTCCTTCCTTCCTTCCTTCCTTTCCTCTCTCCTTCCCTCCTTCCTCTGTTCCTTCCTTCCTTCTTTCCTTCCTTCCTTCCTTCCTTCCTTCCCTCCTTCCCTCCTTCCCTCCCTCCCTCCCTCCCTCCCTCCCTCCCTCCCTCCTGCCTTTCTTTCTTCCTTCCTTCCCTCCCTCCCTCCCTCCTTCCCTCCCTCCCTCCCTCCTTCTCTCCCTCCCTCCCTCCCTTCTTCCTTCCTTCCTTCCTTCCTTCCCTTCTTGCATGCATGCTAAGTAAGTGCTCTAGCCCTGAGGTTTACATCCAGTCTCTGAGGTATCATTTTTCCCCCCCTAAGTCCTAAGATGTAACTGAACTTTCCCTAAAGCTTCCTTTAATGAGTGTGGCTTTAGTTAGGACTAGTAGGCAAGGTCTTTTCAGCCTAGCATGGCCTACCTGATGTTTCTTTGCAAGCTTTACGAAGGGAGGCCTCCTGCTGCCTCTGACCCACGCTACTACTTCAGCACTGTCATCAACCTAGAGGCTTTGGTGATCTCTACTGAGGGTTGCAGTGTTTTGGTCTGGTCCTTCCATACCAGTTAACTTAAAAAACAAAAACAGAAGCAAACATCTCCCAGTCCTGTATGAAGTTTGGTGATTTCTTTGTTCGCATATAACTCTGCACAGTATTCAGTATACAGCCATGGCTCAAATGTCCCCTCAGGATCTCATACGGGCAGTTGGTCTCCTACATGCTAAAGACATTTGGAGGTTGGGGTTTTGCATATAAGGAGAATTGGTAAGGTCATTAGTGTGAGGGCTTCCCATGATAAAACTAGCCACTTTATAATAGGATGAAATATCTAAGCTGCCTCATGTTTGCTCTGTCTCTTCAAGGAGGCCCTCTGTCATACTGTGGTACAGACCAAGGACCATATCTGATGCTGGAGCAGTGGCTAGCACCTTGTTCTTCGACTCTTAGCCTCTAGAACTAGGAACTAAATAAACTTTATTTGTTACAAATAGCTATCTCTGGCATTTCGTAGTAGCCATGGAAAATGGATTGATATAAGACCCTCATGCAATCTGTTGGGCTTAGGGGTGCTAGGTCCATGACGTTTCTACTTCCTTTATCTGCTGACCTTCAGGGCCTACTTCCATTGCCATTTCCAAACGCCAGTTCCTGTTTCTAACACTCTGCTGGATCCCTTGGGTCTTATTTCAGTGTATAAACTGCCTCTGTGCAGAAGCAGTGGTGGCTATCAGTTTAATATCAGTCAATCTCATTGCATTTCATTTCTCTCTGATATCATAGTCCTTACTGTTTTTTCAATGCCCCAACCCTCCAGTTTCTAATATTGTCCAGTTTTCTGGTTATTCATAGCTCTGTCAGTTCCAGGTATTTGATCATGGCTGAAAGAAGTCTATGTTTCTCTAGGTTGCATTATTGCACCATCTGCATGAAAAATGAACAACAGGAGGACTTGGATGCATGAGCCATTTTAAGACATTATGAATTAGATTTTTTTCTGCTACTGTTCAACAAAATGCATACCATAAATACGCACCATACAAAGACCAACTCTATGGCTCAAAGTGAAGATGTGTATTTATTATCCTGCTCCCTATCTCTAAATTGATCTCAGCAACGCAAGCTTTAATTCAGGTCAGTTGTTGTTTATTCATTTGGAAGCACCTATATGTGATGCAGATGTGTCTGCCATGAGGGTATATGAGTACTTCCTTCTCTCAGGTAACTAATTGTTTGCTAGGGGAATTTTTACTTAGAAACAAAAACACGACAGTTCATTGTGTGTTCAGTTGTGCTCCCTTGAAATATATGACCAAGTTCTTACTTCTGGTACCCATAGAGGTGATTGCGTTTGGAAATAGAGTTTTTACAGAGGTAATAAAGTTAAGTTAAAGCCATGCCAAATTAGGGTGAGACCTAATCCAATGGCTGATACCTCTAACGGAAGAGGAAATTATGAACACAAATAATATGAAGAACTCCATATGAAGGCAGAGACAGTGGGACTGAGGGGTAGCATAGGAAGACAGAGGCAGAGAATAGGTTGATGCATCCACAGACAGGGGGTGCCATAGACCGTCAGCAACCACTGGACGGTAGCAGAGAAAGGACTTTCCTCTAGAACCTTCAAGAGGGCAGGAAACTTAATTAGAGTTTGGGTTTCTAGCTCTCGTGACTGTGACAGAATCCTCCTGTGTCTGGGTAGCAGTCTATTCATCTTGTTCTGGGAACTTTACAAAATGAATACACAGTGACAGCAGAAGTACACAGTGAAGAAGTAGCTCCAGGGATCTCATAGAGCTTCTCCAGACCATTGGAGGTCTATCGAGACTGAGTGGAGGATCCACTCTCCAGACACCAATCTAGGAACCTTTGTGTCACTCAGGAAAAACCAAGGAGGGAGGGATGGCAGCAAAGGATTTGAAGAAATATAGCCGAAATGTTTCCAAAATTGAAGAAAAGGTTCTGCAAATTTGGTTTTGAAAACAAAGATGTATTTCTCATGCATACCAAGCCTACTGCACCTCTGGGTGACCTCCAGAACAGCTGTCATGTGGGTGACAGCTCAACAGGATCTGCAAGCCAGTATTCTCCCCACCCCGGTCTTCAGCATGGCTTCAGTACAAAGCACTTATCACATGTCATCTTCACTCCAGAGCTCTGTCTTGATGGCAAACACAGCCCTGTTTTTATTGGTCTGCTGGCTCTCCTGCTTGTTCTTATCCTTTTCCCCTTTCATTTTATAACATTTATTTAATAAGAAAGATTAATTTTAGTTATCTCATTTGTACATATTTATTCATTTACAAAATAAATGGGTTTCATTATGACCGTCTCATAAGTATGGATCTTTGAACATTCCCATTGCCATTCTCCTGTCCATCCTGCCCTCTAGCTGTCTTCTTATTTTCAAATAGTCCCCTTTCTACGCTCATGCTTTATTTTGAGAAGTCAGATTCCATGTATGAGAGAAAACAACCAGTGTTTGATTTCTTCATCTAACTCTCTTTCTGTGATGAGCACGAGGTGCATTCATTTCCCTATAAAAAACATAATTTTATTCTTTATGACAGAGTAAAGATTTGTTGTATATATTTACTGCTTTTTGAAATTCACTCATTTTGGGGGGGTAGACACCTAGACCAATTCCATAATTTGCCTCATGATAAGTATTTTTCTGTTCTTAATTCTGTCTACTCACTGCTTCCTGGAGGATCTAACCTGTTACCTTTTCTTTTCTTTCTTTTTTTTTAAAGATCCATTTATTTATTTATATGAGTATACTGCAGCTAACATCAGATTCCATTACAGGTGGTTGTGAGCCACCACGTGGGTGCTGGGAATTGAACTCAGGACCTCTGGAAGAGCAGTCAGTGCTCTTAACTACTCAGCCATCTCTCTAGCCCCTACCTTTTCTTTCTCACATCACAAAAAGAATTTAAAAATCAAAGTGAAACCAATTGAGAAATCTGTCATTTGAATTGAGAATATATTTTAATGTAAACCAGTCTAGGTGAAGGTCAGTATTCATATGGTACAGTCATAGTTTTATAATTTTATAAACTACAAGGACTAGACCATAATCACAGAAGGAATTCAGTGTTCATGGTTTTCAGAGGAAGAGGAATTCTTTGTAAGCTGAAAGCCATGAGCTGCAACTTATCTCTGGGGAGACAGACTTCTCTTGGTCTTTGTGCCGGCCAGGTATTTTCACAGTGTGAGAGAAGCAACTTAAAGGAGAAAATACTCTTTTATCTGTGGATTTTAGAGGTTTCAGTACAAGATTGGCAGGATCCATTGCCTTGATTTGAAGTGAAACAGGCCATCATAGCAACAAGATATATGTGGTAGAAGAGAAGGCTGCTCATCCCGTGGAGGTAGCAAAACAGAAACAGAGATACAAAAAGGAACTAGGGACAAGCTCTGTCTTTTCAGGATGCATTTGCTCTCATTAAGATCCTACTTTCCACCTCTTTTACATAGCACCACCAGCTTGAGACCAAGTCTTCATTCCTGAGCCTGTTGGATACTTCCATATCCAAAGCCCAACAGCCTTGCTGAACACCCCGAGAACCAGAGCCTATTTGCATTCTCCCAGAGCCATGTCAGAATTGGGCAGGGGACAACTCATCACCACCTCCAAAGGGATCTGGGTTTGCAGAGTTTGCAAAACTTAGAAGGACAGAGAGCTCAGACTCTCTCATGTTGAAGAATAAGCATGGTTCCCCTAAGTTACTTTAGTGTAGAGATAATGACAGCAAAGTCTTCATGGTGCTTTTCTGGTGTCTGGCTTCTTTAGAATGCTTACTAGAACATTCTGGGAGGAATGGCTTTGCTTTTTATTCCCACAAAGGTTGTTTTTTTGCAAAAATTAAAAACTCTGTGCCAGTTCAGTATGGCTTTACCTGGTAGGATTTTCATGTGGCAGTATCAAAAGTGGGGCCATTTCCATTCCTGATCGCCAATCACTGTCTGAGATTTTCCATGACAGAAAAGACAACTCCCAAGTTGATTTTTTTTTTCTTTAGCTTCCCTCTCCCAAGAGCAGCAAATGACATTTTTAGTCAACTAAGAGCATTCTTTATCATGATGGTGACCTTGAAGACGTCTTCCTGCCCTTGTTCATTAGCCATTCAATATCTCTTTTCAGATGAGACGACTGGTATACCTGTTTATGTACCTTCTAGAAACTGATCTCCACAGACAGCGGCATGATACTTCACTGGGTGCTCAATTTGCTCTTTTCAGTTGATATCAATTATAGATTATCCAAAATCAATATGTGTCTTAGTCAAGGTTTCTATTCCTGCACAAACATTATGACCAAGAAGCAAGTTGGGGAGGAAAGGGTTTATTTGGTTTACTTCCACATTGCTGTTTATCACAAGAAAGTCAGTACTGGAACTCAAGCAGGTCAGGAAGCAGGAGCTGATGCAGGGGCCATGGAGGGATGTTCCTTACTGGCTTGCTTCTCCTGGCTTGCTCAGCCTGCTCTCTGATAGAACTCAAGACTTCCAGCCCAGAGATGGCACCACCCACAAGGGCCCTACCCCTTTGGTCACTAATTGAGAAAATGCCCCACAGCTGGATCTCATGAAGGCACTTCCCCAACTGAAGCTCCCTTCTCTGTGATAACTCCAGCCTGTGTCAAGTTGACACACAAAACTAGCCAGTACAATATGTATATGTCATTTTTTAAACGGAACATTATCCATTGAGTAAGCCATTACTTAATTAATTAGTCCCTTCCTGAAAAACACTTATTTTGATTTCATTCGCTTGAAATTATAGATAATGCTGAAGTAAATATTCTTGAACATGTTTAATTTCACATGTGTAAATAGGTATATTTGATATTTGCTAATAGCTATTTACTTTATAAAGTTTTAAGTGTATTTATAACCCCATTAGCTTGCCTGCTTACCCAGGTGCTTATTAACAGGGGGTGTTATTGGACTTTTGAAAGTCCAACAAAAAATCACACTGTGTTTTGATAACGCATTCTGTTTTTCTTTACATGCAGGTCTGCTATATGACTGTATGTTGTACACTGAATGAATTTTGGAACGTCTTATATGCCAGTTTGGTATAATCAGTTCTCCCTTGAACTTTGTGATTGCAGGTTGGCACAGCTAAGTGCTGGCCCTGCTCTGTGTTAGGCTGAAGTGTCACCATAACTTCATGAACCCCAGAGCCGCATATTGACCGTTTTCCATTGACATTCTTCACTTTTGTCTCCTACACGTTGTTTGCTTTTATTTTTATTGTTTATTGTTTGTTTGCTTAGTTTGTAGTGATTTTCAGATATTATATAATATATGTTGCGTGTAGTTTTAAAATCATGCTACCACCTATGCCTGGGAGCAGCTCACTGCACTCTGGCCCCTCCCACTCCCTTTTGTTCCACTTGGCTTAGCTCCTGGATTGGCTGAAACCAGCCCTAACCTGGCTTCCTTTTGAATATGTGGATAAAAGCCACACAGACAGCTTTGTTACCTTAATTTGCCTGCTAGCTCAATTGCTGGACGTAAATATCTCGTGCCTGAAATGTGTGCCCTTACCAATTTATTATCTCCATCCCTTTGGCCCGAAACTTAATGGCTTGTTCCAATGAGTCCCTGCCAAACATCTTTAGCCTCCACCTGGAGTGGAGGCTGCAGACCCTAGCTGCCCGGGCCTTACATCAGTGTAGTGTCCTCTTTCCTCCAAGGCAATATAATCCCTCTCTATTCTTTTTCTTCTTGGGACCCGGAAGTCTCACCTGTACCTTCTTTCCAGCAATTGACTCCCAGTTTTCTTTATTGACAAATCAAGAACCAATTAGGGAACTAGACCTTAGTATCAGAACTTCCCCTTACACATACGACCTGGAATTTTCCTTTTGCCATGTCAATTATCACCCTTTCCTATATGTACATCCTTATACTTTACTCATTTTCCTTCCCAAGCACCTCTTCATTCCTCCTTCCATGGGTGTCCCTTCCCTCAAAAGTAGTCCTTCTTGTTTGTCTTCTTCCTCTTCCTCTTCCTTTTCATCTCCTTCCTCCTCCTCCTCTTCCTCCTCTCCTCCTCCTCTTCCTCCTCTCGTATATGATGGAGATGGTGTTGAATCTGTAAATTACGTTAGGTAATATGCTCATTTTCACAATACTAATTTACTAATTCTGTTGATCAACGAACACGTGGGCGGTCTTTCTATCTTTCCGTGTCCTCAATTTATTTCTTCACTATTTTACAGTTTTTATTGTAACAGTCTTTTACCTCCTTGGTTAGGTTTGATCCTAGGTTTATTTTTAAAACTATTATAAATGGGTGTATTTTCTTAATTTCGTTCTCCACACATTCCCTATTGATTTGTAGAAAAGCCACTGGGTTTTATATGTTGACTTTGTATCTCACAACTTTGTTGAGAGTGTATGTCTATACAATTCTACCAACCAGCCAAATAAAGATACAGGAAAATATCTGGACCACAGAAATCTCTTGTGTATATTACGAGGACTCATCTTTATTGTGACATATAAAGTTATGAGTGCTTGATCTATTTCTAAAACTTGATTAAATGGCCCCAGGGACATACTTCCTCCAGCAAGGCTGCACCATCTAAGTCTACCCAAACAGAGCCTCCAGTTGAGGACTAAGTATTCAAATGAAGGAGACTTTGGAGGTGCATTTCTCATTCAAACCACAATATCATCTGCAATTCTAATAAACCAAGGTCAGTCACTCCTCAACTTCTCCCCATTTGAAGAGGATCTCATCTAGTCTAGGAGGAGCCTATGCCCAACTTGAATTTTTCATAGCTTCTGCTTCTTTCTTCATGCCCAGTCTGCCCCTTCAGTATTTTTGCAGTGGGCCCTGAGGTTCAGTTAAACCCTGGGCCTGAATCATTAGCAACAAAGGCTGTAGTCTCCATGATAATAGCACTCAAATTTTTAGGGCAAAGAATATGCCATCTCCTCTATATTTGCATTTCTTCCTTTCAAAGGGCAAGTAAATAACAAGATAGTCTGAGCAACACCCTGACACTCATTTTTTGATAAAAAAAAATATTTCCTATTTGACAATTTCCCACTTTCTGATCAGTGGTCTTGAGACATAGACTTTTTTGCCTGAATTTGGTTGCCCAGAACAGTAAATGTCTCACATACAAAATGGCTCAGAAGTGAAACTGGTATCTTGTGAGCAAGTCCAAGGATTACAATGAATATGATTTTCAAATAGAAATAATGACTTTAATATCTGTTTTCCTTCCTCATCTACCAAAACAATTGTTTTTTTTTTTAAAATGATGTACTCAACTTATTAAATAAGTAAATCTAAACCTTGCCCCCACAAAGAACTATGACTTCAGCCTTTATTAAAACAACAATAAAAGCAGAAACAAAGACAGTTCCTGTTCAAAATATAGACAACAGAAACACAATGTAGAAATCTTCAAATGAAAGGTGCAGGCTCCCAGCAAAGAAAACAGCAGGTTATCTGGTTATGGACAAAGATGTTTGTGGATAAAGAGAAAGGATTAGGGATATGATGTGGTGTTTTTATTGCTTTTCCCTCTGTGGTCTCAAGTTACTTCCTTTTTACGGTTTCAGTAAGATCAGTATTCTGGGATAGACGAAGAGGCCAATAACCCATATTTCTTAAATTACATCCAATAAGCTGAGAAAACTAATAGGGACATGAAATTCTTACTCAGGAAAATTTTAGCTTGTGTATTCTCAGCACTATATGCCATTTCACAGTGACTCACTTGCCTGTCTCCAGGTTCTTTATACACCCTGGCAACAGATAGCCTTTACTTTGATATGGCTCAACCAGTTTATTCTTCACCTTCATTCCTACCAGTGACGCTAATAATCCAAGGGCTACTAGAGTCTAGTTTTACTCAGTCACTTAAACTTTTATTTCAATGGATTCTTATTTGCCAGCAAGAAATACTTACACTGCTTATTTTCTTATGTTCATATAAAAATCTTCAAATACAAAAAAAAAAAAAAAAAAAAAAAACCCAACAACAACAACAAAAAACCAAAAGCTCTTTTATTGGTCTTGAGTTATAGGAATGTCTACCCAATTAAAATATCAGTATTTTATTGAATTTGAATTTGGGGTTTTTCAACTGGCATCATGATACAGCACAACAGGGCTCCACTATGTAGTTTTAGGCATAAAGCAGTTTTCCAGTTGTCATGGTCTTGACAAGTTGACACTCTTGCCTAAATAGGAGGCTAAGGGAAGGAGTTATCAAATCCTTCATTCATCTACTGTGTACCTTCTGTCTTGGTACAGCCCCACTATCCCTCACCCACCACAGGTCTGGTGATTCTGGTCTGGATTGCCTAGGTACAAAGGCTCCCTCCTTAAGCAGGCACAGTATGCAGAGACAAACTAAAGGAACTGTTTCCCATCAAGAGTCTCTTCCTGATGTGTTTATAAAAAGATAAAGAGGAGGGAGATTTGTTCTATGGGGGTGTGATAAGGAATGGGGGAAGGGGAGGTGCCTCAGCGGGCCCACGCCAAGACATCTCTTCCTCCTGAGGGACCAGCCACACGATGGTATAGTAGAATAGAGTTTATTCAGGGCATGGGAAGGAGAGTTAAGAGGGTAGTGGAAGCAGAGAAAGGCAGAGAGAGAGATAAGTAGAGGAGAAGAGGAATAGAGGTCAGCTATGAGCATGTGGGGAGAGATAGGGGAAAAGAATGGGGAGAGAAGGCAGAAGGGGCAAGGTGACAGAGTGGGAGCAAGAGGGGAAGAGCAAAAGAGGGGCAAAAGAGGGAGGAGGGGACAAGCAGCCCCCTTTAAAGTGGGTCAGGCCTACCTGGCTGTTGCCAGGTAACTGTGGGGTGGAGGTTAGACAGAATGCTATCATTTCCTGTTGTTTATCCAGCAGTATGGGTTCCATGTTCCATGCAGAGAGAAAGTGGGCAGAGAAGTCATTGTCCTTTTACATAGAATGAGACGTCATCTCCAAGAAGATGAGTTGACTCAGACACGTTATCACTCATTTTCCTTTTAAACTTCGGCAGCCCCAGTAAATGAGCTGATAAGCCCACGGTGCACATCCAGAAGCCAAATTCAAAGCCAAAAGACTGTAAAGTCCAGCTTAAGCACCAAGCGATTGGTCCTTGTGGGCTTGGTCTCCTAAGTTAAGCCGATCATAAGGGCTTGGAGTCAAGTACACAATGAACATTATTTATTTTGAAGTTCTACCATTCAGGCTTTCAAATAGTCTTTCTGCTGGGATGGCTGCCTCTCTTGTGGTGAGGCCTTATTTTACCCCATGGGTGCTTATTTAGTAGCATGACCCTTCTGAATAGCCAACAAGGCTTCCCACTGTTTCAGGACCTGCACACAGTGTTACTCTCTGGAGCTTTTAATTTTTTTTTTTTCTTCTTCCCTGGTACAAGACAAATGAGCTGAAATTGTGCCAAGATTTCACTTCAACCATAGCACGAGATAAAGGGGATTTACAAGCAAAGAACTCTCTTGAATGGATGCCAAAAAAGCAGATAACTTTTAAATACCACAATGTGGTAGCAGAAACTGCCTATAGCAAAGTTACTGCTGTGAGGGGAAGGAGCTTCCCATAGAACGTGTGGGCAAACTGTGTGCTTAAGCTCTGGAAAGAACTAAAGGCCACCAAGGAGCCTATGGCTCTCCTTACGCTAAACTGGGTGGTACAAAAAACACAAGCCTTCTATTTTTATTATTGATCTTTGACCAGTTTTAACTGATGTACAGCAATTAACTATGTGACGAGTTCAATATGAATGGACTTTAATTCAGTGTATTGCAAAGGAACTTATTCTAATTGAATTATCTAAAAAACAAAGACACTCCTTTATTTGAATCAGATTTAGATTTTCCAATAGAATAAAATGGAAATTTTCTTTCTTTACTGAAGATTAATTCTGAATTTAAGTTGCTCTAGCAAATGTAACAGAGTGGATGCAGAAAAGAGAACACTTAGTTTTCACAGTCTTGGAGTATGAGTGTGCAAGGTCCGACTTTTTGATAGATTTGGGGTCTTGACATGGCACTCGGTGACCTGAAAGGGATTTGGTGGAGTCAACAGGTGTGTTGATGTAAAACAATGATTAAATGGTTTTTGTATTACATATTTATAACAAGGAAAATGAAAAACTAGCATCTTCTGTATGAGAATTTCTTTTTATAGCAAAAGGGAGTAGGATAATATAGTCAAAACCCTGAGAAAAGTAATATTAGTTGAGACTATTATACCCAACAATTCTATTTCTTAACATTGGGGGAAAATATAAAGACTTTTTCATCAGGAGTGGAGAGAATTTATCACTATTAGATTAACATTAACCAAAACACAACATAAGTTGTCTCCAAACTGAAGGAAGAGGATGCTAGTTATGCCTACAATAGATAGGCATAAAAAGTCGCTGGTGAGATTAGACGCATTCTCAACATTCCCACCCCCAGACGTAGATCCCTTTACATCCTCGGGGAAACGGACTTAATCTCTAGTACTAAGGTCTAATACTGAGACTAGTAAAAGAATATATGGCTACCATGATAAAGTTATGGAAGCATATTATGAAGATCTATCAGTCCTGGAAGAATATAAATATGAGGGGAAGGGGCTTAAAGTGTGTTGTCTGTGGCATAATCAAAATTGTGGTTAGACTCAAATAGCCTGGATCAGGTATTTTATGTAGGGCTCAGAGTAACTTCAAGAAACGAATTCAGTGACACTGTAGCAGAAAACACAAGTCACAAAGAGGAAAAGCCAGGCAGCAAGAGGGAACAAAGGATCTACAACACAATTGGAAGACAATTAGTAAAGTAGCCTTACACAGTCCTAAACCTATCAACAATTGCATGGAACTGCCTACAGATGAGATTCGTGAGTTAGAAGGCGTCCCGGGTAAGCAGTACAGCATTACCTCATGGAGCTAGAACCAGAACAAAGACCCGGGTGAGTAAAGGAAAGAAAGATCAGAACAAAGACAGAGAAAGTAGGTTCGGATACAGCAGAAGAGATGCCTGAAACTGAAGGATGGTATTGAAAATTATTTTATTATTCGCTGTCTGAGTGTTCTGCCTGCAGACGTTTGTGCATCACATATATTCAGTGCCCGTGGAGGCCAAAAGAGAGTGTCGATTCCCCTGGCTCTAGAGTTACAGACAGTTGTGAGCTGTCAAGTGGATGCTGGGGATCGAACCTATGTCTTCTGGAAGAACAGCTAGTGTTCTTAAATGCTGGGACATTGTTCCAGCCCCAAGAGATGACTTTTTAAAACACACACACACACACACACACACACACACACACACACACACCCCCCTTTGCTAGATTAAGAAGAGAGAAAAGGAGATATTACAATTAATAACAGCAAAATAAACATCCTAAGGAGCAGCCATGAGCAATTATAGGGCAACAGATTGATACCCTAGAAGAGATGGTTAAACTCATGGGCGTATACAATCGAGCACGACATTAAATCATTCCCTTAAGTTTCTCATAAAAACAAAGGACAAGGTGGCATGGCAGTTGAAATCTATCAAAAATCTGGAGAAAATTAATACTGATTTTCAAACTCTCCCAAGAAATTTAAGTGCAGAGAAAACAACTAAATTTATTTGGAAAAGGGCAGCAATACCCAAATACCAAAGCCAGACAACAAAGAGAACAACGGGCCTGAGTCACTCATGAATATATTCACAAAACTTCTCAGGAAAATACGGGCAGTTCCCCAATTACCATTCTCTAACTTCCGACGTTGCAATTTAATGATAGTGTGAAAGAAAACCATGTACATTTAGGAGAAGCTGAACTGTGAAGTGTGAATTCCAGTTTTTTTTGGGTTGCTGATGTGTTTCGATGTGCTGTCATAATATTAGACAGTTGACAGCTCACTGCTGTTGTTTGTCACCTATAGAATCACACAGACTTAGAAAAACCAATATTCTACAATGTGCTATATGGCTAAGCTCAGCACTCAGTAGGTATGCATATAAAATGTACCTTTTGATCATTCACAAGTTATGATGGGTTAGTTACAGTATATGCCTATGCTGTGTCAATGGGAATTTAGGATGGCAAATCCTACTAAGTGGTACATTAACATGACATTCATTATGACCAACTGGGCCTTATTTCTGGAAAGTAAAAATCATTCAGTATGGGGCTAGAGAGATGGATCAGCAGTTAAGAGCACTTGTTCTTGTAGAAGACCTGGGTTTGCTACACAGAACCCACATCGTGGCTCGCAAACGTTCATAACTCTAGTTACAGGGGGTCCAATATCTTTGTTTGACCTCCTAGGTAGCATATGGTACAGGAAAAAACTCATATACATTAAATAAAGATCTAAATAAACATTTAATATATAAAAAAGAGATTAATTTGATTCTCCATCTTATGCAACAGAGGTTAAACTATATGGCTGTCTAAAATTATTTTACAATAAGCAATGCCCTTTAATAATAAAAGCTATCAATAATTTGATCATAAAAAAATTCTTAAACACAATAAAGATACAATAAACTCACAGCTAATATGATACTCTGTGGTGGAAATGGGATCTTTCTCTTCAAGATCTAGAGTAAGATAGATTCACACTTACGATTTCTGTTCAACATAAACTATAAGCCTTAGCTACTGCAACTAAGCAGGAAAAAGCAATAAAGCAAATCCAAATAGGAAAGGAATAAATTGTCTTTATTGATGACTCTACATTCAAGAAGAAAACTCTTAATGTTTTACACACACACACACACACACACACACACACACTGAAATAACAACAATAACAGAAAAAGTCTGTTAAAACCAATAAACACATTACATTCAGTACAGTTATAGGTTATAAAGCCAATATACAGAAATTAGCAGCCTGTCTTTATATTAACAATACTATAGCAATAAGAGAATCCTACCTATAATAGCATCAAAAATCAATACGATATTTAAAAGAAAATTTAGCTAAGGGTGGTGTATTGATTTAAATAGGAATGGCCTCATAGATTCATTTGTTTGAATGCTTGGCTATAGGGAGTGGTACTATTAGGAGATGTGGTCTTCATGAAGGCGGTATGGCCTTAATGGAGGAGGTGTAGCCTTGTGAGAGGAAGTGTGTCACTGTGGAGGCAGGGCTTTGAGACCATGTATAATGAAGGTACTCCAGTGCAGCAGACGGTTCTCTAATGCTGCCTGTGGATCAAGATGTAGAACTCTCAGCTCCTTCTCCAGCACCATGTCTGCCTGCATGCTGCCATGTTCCTGCCATGATGATAATGGACTGAACCTCTGAAATGATAAGCCAGCCCCAGTTAAATGCCAGCCCCAGTTAAATGTTGTCCTTTATAAGAGTTGCCATGGTCATGGTGTCTTCTCTTCACAGCAAGGAAACCCAAACTAAGACAGGTATGCAAACCATGTACACTAGACACTACAGAAAACCCTAAACAAACAGAAAAACGAAGCAACAACAACAACAGCAACAAAACCAAAACCAAACCCCAATGAAAGATATGGAATGATACCCTGTGTCTGTGGACGGGAAGGAGTAATTTGTTCGTGTCCGTGCTATCCAAACCAATCTACAGATTCAATCCCAGTCAATTCAAATTTATTTTCCAAATGGAACTGAAAAAAAAATGTTAAATTTTATATTGAACGTTGAATATGAAGGTAATCTTAACAAAGAAAAGAAGAAAGAAAGGATACAAGGAAGTAAGAAGAAAAGAAAAAAGCTGGAGGTACCACACCAACAAATTTTAAATTTTCTTACAAACCTATAATCATCAAAATAGCCATGTTGCTGCCATAAAAACCGGAATGGTAAGTTGACCACTGGAAGGGATGGAAAGCCTAGATATGAAGTCACATCTGTACCAACAGATTAAGTGGGGTTAGAAAATGAGAATATCCATTTGAAGAAGAAAATAAAATAATAAGGACCTTTATCTGATTACTTATATAAGAATCACTTTGGCCACAGCACCCAGAGCTGCTCCTGTGCGGCAGAGCTCCATACCCAAATACTGTCAGAAGAGAGCAGGTCTCCAAGGAGTGCCAGCACACCTGTGAGCACAGGTAAGACCACCATTTCTCCTCAAATTCCTGGCCTAAGAGGGACCTCTTAGAGCCATCAGGACACAGGAACCAAGGAACAGCTAGGGACAGGATACTTCTGGCTTCTGTCTGCACCGCAGAGCTGACCCTGTGCCACAGCTCTCCATATCTTAATTCCTCCTGGAGAGAACTGGTCTCCCAGTAGTACTGACACGCAGGCTTGCAGAAGGGATAAGCCAAAGTCAGAGACAGCAAGACCAGCTAACACCAGAGATAACCAGATGGTGAGAGCAAGGGCAAGAACATAAGTAATGGAAACCAAGGCTTCTTTGCATCATCAAAAACCAGTTCTCCCACCACAACAAGTCCTGGATACTCTAACACATCAGAAAAGCAAGACTCCGATTTAAAATCACATCTCATGATAATGATAGGGGACTTTAAGGAGGATATAAATAACTCCCTTAAAGAAATACAGGAAAACACAGATAAACAAGTAGAAGACCTTGAGGAAACACAAAAACCCTTTAAAGAATTACAGGAAAACACAACCAAACAGGTGAAGGAATTGTACACAACCTTCCAGGATCTAAAAATAGAAATAGAAACAATTAAAAAAAAATCACAAAGGCAGACAACCTTGGAGATAGAAAACCTAGGAAAGAGATCAGGAGTCATAGATACAAGCATCACCAACAGAATACAAGAGATAGAAGAGAGAACCTCAGGTGCAGAAGATACCATAGAAAACATTGAAACATCAGTCAAAGAAAATGTAAAATGCAAAAAAGCTCCTAACCCAAAACATCCAGGAAATCCAGGACATAATGAGAAGACCAAACTTAAGGATAATAAGTATAGAAGAGAGTGAAGATTCCCAACTTAGACAGCCAGTAAATATCTTCAAAAAAATTACAGAAGAAAACTTCCCTAACCTAAAGAAATAGATGTCCATAAACATACAAGAGGCTTACAGAACTCCAAATAAATTGAACCAGAAAAGAAATTCCTCCCTTCACATAATAGTCAAAACATCAAATGCACAAAACAAAGAAAGAATATTAAAAGCAGTAAGGGAAAAATGTCAAGTAACATATAAAGGCAGATCTATAAGAATTACACCAGACTTTTCACTAGAAACTATAAAAGCCAGAAGATACTGGGCAGATGTTATACAGATCCTAAGAGAATATAAATGCCAGCCGGGGCTGCTATACCCAGCAAAACTCTCAATTACTATAGATGGAGAAATCAAGATATTCCATGACAAAAACAAAATTACATAATATCTTCCCACAAATCCAGCCCCACAAAGGATAATAGATAGAAAGCACCAACACAAGGAGGGAACCTATACCCTAGAAAAAGCAAGAAAGTATCTTTCAACAAACCCAAAAGAAGCTAGCCACACAAACATAAAAATAACATCAAAAATAACAGGAAACAACAATCACTATTCCTTAATATCTCTTAACATCAACGGACTCAATTCCTCACTAAAAAGACATAAGAAAACAAACTGGATACATAAACAGGACCCAGCATTTTGCTGCATACAGGGAACACACCTCAATGTCAAAGACAAATACAACCTCAGTGTAAAGGGCTGGAAAACAATTTTCCAAGCAAACAATGCCAAGAAACAAGCTGAAGTAGCCATTCAAACACTGAATAAAATCAACTTTCAACCAAAACTTATCAAAAATGATAAGGAAGGACACTTCATACTCATCAAAGGAAAACTCTATCAAGAAGAACTCTCAATTCTGAACGTTTATGCTCCAAATGCAAGGACACCCACATTCATAAAAGAAACTTTACTAAAGCTCAAAGCACACATTGCACCTCACATGATAATAGTGGGAGAATTCAACATCCTACTCTCATCAATGGACAGATCAGGGAAAAACAAACTACACAGAGGACACAGTGAAACTAACAGAAGTTATGAACCAAATGGATTTAACAGATATATAGAGAACATTTCATCCTAAAACAAAAGAATATACCTTCTTCTTAGCACCTCATGGTATCTTTTCCAGAATTGACCATATAACTGGTCACAAAACAGGCCCCAACAGATACAAGATTGAAATAATTTCATGCATCCTATCAAATCACCATGGAATAAAGCTGGTCTTCAAGAGCAACAAAAACAACAGAAAGCCCACATACACATGGAAGCTGAACAACACTCTACTCAATGATAACTTGGTCAAGGAAGAAATAAAGAAAGAAATTAAAGACTTTTTAGAATTTAATGTAAATGTAGATACAACATACCCAAACTTATGGGGCACAATGAAAGTAGTGATAAGAGGAAAACTCATAGCTCTGAGTGTCTCCAAAAATAAACTTGAGAGAGCATACATTAGCACCTTGACAGCACATCTGAAAGCTCTAGAACAAAAAAAAAGCAAATACATGCAAGAGGAGTAGATGGCTGGAAATAATCAAACTCAGGACTGAAACCAACTAAGTAGAAACAAAAAGAACTAAACAAAGAATCAACAAAACCAGGAGCTGATTCTTTGAGAAAATCAACACGATAGATAAACCCTTAGCCAGACTAACAAGAGGGTACAGAGATAGTACCCAAATTAACAAAATAAGAACTGAAAAGGGAGATATAACAACAAAAAACGAGGAAATCCAAAAAATCATCAGCTCCTACTACAAAAACTTAACAAAACTGGAAAACCTGGATGAAATGGACAATTTTCTAGACAGATACCAGGTATCAAAGTTAAATCAGGATCAGATAAACCATCTAAACAGTCCCATATCCCCTAAAGAAGTAGAAACAGTCATTAATAGTCTTCCAACTGAAAAATCCAGGACCAGATGGGTTTAGTGCCAGGGTCTATCAGACCTTCAAAGAAGACCTAATGTCAATACTCCTCAAACTATTCCACATAACATGAACAGAAGGAACTCTATTAAATTCATTCTATGAAGCCACAATTACTCTGATACCTAAACCACACAAAGACCAAACAAAGAAAGAAAACTTCAGACCAATTTCCCTTATGAATATCGATGCAAAAATACTCAATAAAATTCCCGCAAACCGAATCCAAGACACATCAAAACGATCATCCATCATGATCAAGTAGGCTTCATCCCACGGATGCAGGGATGGTTCAATATATGGAAATTTGCCAACATAATTCATTATATAAACAAACACAACGAAAAAAAACACCATATAATCATCTCATTAGATGCTACGAAAGCATTTGACAAAATCCAACACCTGTTCATGATAAAATGTCTTGGAAGTATCAGGAATTCAAGGCCCATACCTAAACATAGTAAAGGTAATATATAGCAAACCAGTAGCAAACATCAAACTAAATGGAGAGAAACTCAAAAAAATCCCACTAAAATCAGGGACTAGACAAGGCTGCCTACTCTTTATCTATTCAGTATAGTACTCGAAATCCTAGCCAGAGCTATTGGACAACAAAAGGAGATCAAACTGGAAAGGAAGGAGTCAAAATATCACTATTTGCAGATGATATGATAGTATACTTGAGTGACCCTAAAAATTCCACCAGAGAACTTCTAAACCTGATAAACAACTTCAGCAAAGTGGCTGGATATAAAATTGACTCAAACAAATCAGTAGCCCTCCTCTACTCAAAGGATAAACAGGCTGAGAAAGAAATTAGAGAAACAACAGCCTTCACAATAGTTACAAATAATATGAAATACCTCAGTGTGACTCTAACTGAGCAAGGGAAAGATCTGTATGACAAGAATTTCAAGTCTCTGAAGAAAGAAATCGAAGAAAATCTCAGAAGATGGAAAGATCTCCCATGCTCATGGCTTGGCAGGATTAATATAGTAAAAATGGCCATCTTGCAGAAAAGAATTACAGATTCAATGCAATTCCCATCAAAATTGCAAATCAACTCTTCATAGAGTTAGAAAGAACAATTTGCAAATTCATCTGGAATAACAAAAAACCTAGGATAGTGAAAACTATTCTCAACAATAAAGGAACCTCTGGGGGAATCACCATCCCTGACCTCAAGCTATACTACAGAGCAATTTTGATTAAAAACTGCATGGTATTGGTACAGAGACAGGCAGGTGGATCAATGGAATAGAATTGAAGACCGAGAAATGAACCCATACACCTATGGTCACTTGATCCTTGACAAAGGAGCTAAAACCATCCAGTAGAAAAACGCATTTTTAACAAATGGTGCTGGTTCTTCTGGTGGTCGGCATGCAGAAGAATGCAAATTGATCCAAAATTATCACCCTGCACAAAGCTCAAGTACAAATGTATCAAGGACCACAACATAAAACCAGACATCTAATAGAAGAGAAATCTAATAGAAGAGAAAGTGGGAGATAAACTTGAACACAGGGGAAAATTTCCTGAACAGAATTCCAATGGCTCAAGCTCTAAGATCAACAGTTGTTAAACAGGACCTGTTAAAACTGAAGCTTCTATAAGGCAGAGGACACTGTCAGTAGGACAAATGGCAGTCTACAGATTGGGAAAAGGTCTTTACTAACCCTACATCTGAAAAAGGACTAATATCCAAAATATATAAAGAACTAAAGAAGCTAGATGCCAAAAAACAAAACAAACAAAACAAAAAACAAAAAACAAAAAAACACCAAATAATAAAAATGGTGTATGGAGCTAAACAGAGAATTCTCAACAGAGGAATCTTGAATGCCTGAGAAACACTTAAAGAAATGTTCAACATCCTTAGTCATCAGAGAAATGCAAATCAAAATGACTCTGAGATTCTACTTTACACCAATCAGAATTGTTAAGATCAAAACCTCAAGTGATACAGATGCTGGGGAGGATGTGGAGACAGAAGAACACTCCTCCATTGCTGGTGGGAGTGCAAACTTGTATGTTCACTCTGGAAATCAATCTAGTAGTTTCTCAGAAAACTGGAAATAGTTTCACCTGAAGACCCATCTATACTGCTCCTCCATCATACCACAAAGATATGTGTTCCACTATGTTCATAGCAGCCTTATTAGTAAAGGCTAGAAACTAGAAGCAACCCAGATGTCTATCAGGTGAAGAATGGATGCAGAAAATGTTGTCCATTTACACAATGGAATACTTACTATTCAGCTATTAAAAACAAGGACATCATGAAATTTGTAGGCAAATAGATGGAACTGAAAATATCATCCTCAGTGAGGTGACCCAGACCCAAAAGGACATGCATGGTATGTACTCATCGATAAGTGGCTATTAGCCAAAAAGTATACAGTACCCATGATACAATCCATAGACCCAATGAAGTTAAACAAGAGGGAAGGCTCAAGGAAGGGTGTTTAAATCCCACTTAGAAGGGAGAACAAAATAGTTATGAGACGTAGAGGGAGGGAGGGTCTAGGTGGGAAAGGGGAGGGGGAGGGGAGTTGGGATGTAGGATCAGGTATGGAGAGCGACAGGAGAGAGGCCCAGAAGGCCAGGAGAATGAATGCTGCCAGGGGAGGGACATGGGGGGAATCTCTAGGAAGTCCCAGAGACCTGGAATGTGGGAGACTCACAGGACTCAATGTGAGTGGTCTTAGCCAAAATGCCCAACAGTGGGAATATGTGGGCACCTGAAGAGACCACCTCCGGTAGCCAGACAGGACTCCTAGTGGAAGGATGGGAATATCAACCCACTTACAAAACTTTCCACCACAAACTGCTCCTGTCTAAAAGAAGTGCAGGAACAAAAATAGAACCGAGACTGAAGAAATGACCCACCAGTAACCGGCCCAACTTCAGATCCATCCTACAAGCAGGCTCCAATCCATGACACTATTTTTTCTATTACTAATCTATATTGTGCTGGGACACAGAAAACATGGCTGTCCTCTAGAGACTCTATAAGCAGGTGACTGTGACAGATGCACATACCCACAGCCAAACATTGGGCTGAGGTCGGGGACCCCCATGGAAGAGTTATGGCAAGGATTGAAGGAACTGAAGTGGATGACAGCCCCATAGGAAGACCAACAGTGTCAATTAACCTGGATCCCTGGGAATTCCGAGAGACCGAGCTACCAACCAAAGAGTATACACGGCCTGTATTGAGACCCCTGGCATATATGTAGCAGAGTGCTGTCTTGTCTGGCCTCAGTGGGAGAGGATGCACCTAATCCTGTGGGGACTTGATGCCCTGGGGTTCAGGGATACCAGGAGGGCACATGCTCAGAGGTGAAGGGGAGGTGGTATGGGGGAGGAACTCTGTGTGTGGAGGAGGGGCTGGGAGGGAGACAGCATTTGGGATGTAAATAAATAAAATAATTAATTAATACAAAAAGGAGAAGGTTCACAACCCACAGGTTGAGAACCACTGTTGTAGATAATTCTGTCTGTTAATTCCCCTGCTTTAAAAGTATCTGCTAATAGTACAATTCATAAGGGCCTTTTCCTTGATGTCTCAAGAATGGCTAATTTTGCACACAGGTTGTTAAATTGAGTGTTCCAACAATTATTCATAGAACTGGCTTTTGGTTATGAACTTGAGCTTAATTTAGTACTAGTTTAACAGATTTCACAAAACAGTCTTGTATATCTTGAGCTCGCTCAAAGACATTCAAGTGTCTTTTTTTCCCCTAACCTCATCAAGATATGTGTTAAATGGAGTGGAGATAGGCAGCCTTATGTCCTGGGCTCACAATTCTGATTCATAACTTCTCTGTGGAAAAAAAAAAAAAGATTGATCGATTGGACTGAGAGGGAAAAGCATGAAGGAAGAGATGGTTCGTATTATCGCTCAGCTCCCGATTCCTCAGGCATCCTGGTTGGCCATGTCTGTCTTGTTTTCAGTCAGCCCTGAAAAGTGCTAGAAAGAGATCCTGTTCCTGCAGCCTCTAAATGAACCCTGTAGGTCTCTATGCTCCCTCTAGTGAACACGGGACTGTGTTCCAAGCTGGAATTTCAAGCAATTCCTTGCTCAGTTTTTGACTTTGGAAGTTCGAAGGTGTGAATCTGGGGCTCTTTGTCTAGCTTGGCTCGATTTGGTGAGGATCTGTTTACTTCTCAGCCTTTCTCAGGCTGCAGCCCGTTAGTGCACTTCTTCGTGTTATGGTGACCCCTAACTGGGAGATTATTTCCTTCCTACTCCATAATTGTAATTTTGCCACTGGCGTGAATCATAATCTAAATATCTGATATGTAGGATATCTGATTACACAACTCCCTAAGGGGTAGTGTGACCACAGGTTGAGAGTCACTGCTTTAAAAGTTGTCTCCTTTCCTTCTAGTCTGAGAGAAAGAAATATCTGTTGGAGACAATTTTGACAGACCCCATGACTACCACCTAAGCACAGTGTGGTGAATAAAGATGGTACAAAGATATGGCGTGGGGTACAGGGCAAGTTACCTTCCGTTACAGCTAGTATAGACAACAACAGGCTTGCTTAGAGTTTTAAGTCTCTTTCAGTGGCTAGAAAATAGAAAGTTTTTTAGAGTGTCATACCAATACCCTCTTGCCTCTTGGATCTACATCTGAATTTCTGGTTTACTATGTTCAAGAACATAGCAGAGTCATCAGTCATGGGAAGCCCTGAGTCTAGATTATAGTTCCTAATTATCCTCTGTTAACTTTTGTCAAACTATATAGATCTGTCTTTGAGATCTAGGATTTGGGAACTTTAAAGAATAGGGCAGACTACAGTCTAATGCTGTCGACAACTTTACTTTAGTTTAATACACAAGTGAAACAAAGAAAGCAGCAATCCAAGGAAGATTGTTTGAACTCAGAGAAACATGATCAAAAAAGCATGTAAAGGGGGCTGGTGAGATGGCTTAGCGGTTAAGAGCACTGGTTGCTCTTCCAAAGGTCCTGAGTTCAAATCCCAGCAACCACATGGTGGCTCACAACCATCTGTAATGAGATCTGATGCCCTCTTCTGGAGTGTTTGAAGACAGCTACAGTGTACTTATATATAATAATAAATAAATCTTTTTTTAAAAAAAAGCATGTAAATAAATGCCAGTAGGCACACAGTAAATATTAACCTAGCATCTCCAGAAAAACATGTAAATAAACACCAGTAAGCACAAAGTAAATATTGACAGGGCAGCTCTTTCCCAGAACTTTCTCAGGACAGACCAATTTTAACACAATTGCCTGGCACGTTCTGTAGGTTATATCTGGGAAAGCATGAAAGCAATGCAGAGGGCTGTATGGAGGTTCAGGGCAGACGGGAGACTCAGCACATCCTTTCAGATATGGGATCTATATGCTCAGATTGGGTTCAGATTGGGTTTTCAGATGTTCCAACATCTGAAAAGATATAAAACATGTCTTATTTGTTAAGTGAAAATGCCTAACAGAGGAGGCATGAAATCACATCCAAGAACAACCGAGGGAAGAAGTGCACTTGCAGTAAAAACCCTCTGTCTTTTCCCTGGAGCCTCTCTCTCAGTTCCTCAGGGCATTGTTCACTGTGTGTCATTCTTTTGACCACGTTCAGACAGTCTTCTCCCATCATTGAGTTTGGACTCCGTGGATTCAAGTGTGGGAACAGAAAGTATATAGAAAACATGCAAGCTATACAACGTGACATGAATCCTACCCAGAGGACATAGTACCCAACTTAAAGGGGCTCCAGTTGGCTGAGCAATTAAATGTAAACATGAATAAAGACATGCAATAGACTTAGCTCCATGTAACACGTTAGGAGCTCATGCGTTTATACGGACATTTAAAGAGGAAGAAGGAATTCATTATCTTTGGAGGGCCAAAGACAACAACCTGTTCTGAAGAAAAAAAAAACCCTTTCCCTTTTGGGGTGTACTCTGTATATTTCCCATCTGAGGCATACGCCACTGTACTTTTTGTTTGAAGCATATTCCATAGTATTTACTGTCTGAGGTATACCTTACAGGGGTACTTCTTAGAACTGTAGCTAACAAATTTAGAAAGAGAAATGGGAAAGGAAAGGGAAAACTATATAAATAGATGAATATATCTATACTGGAGCACAGGAAGTAAGACAATTTTCAGATAAAAAACATTCTAATAAATCCACACACAAATTATCAGAACTAAGGAGAGAGTTTAATAAGGTCACACCTTATAAGATCAATATCCAAGACTCAGATCAATAGAAGATCAATAAGATCAATATCCAAGACTCAGGTCAATAGAAGATCAATAAGATAAGTATCCAAGACTCAGGTCAATATAAGATCAATAAGATCAATACACAAGACTCAGATTTGTTTTTCTACTAGAAATTTTCTACACTGCAAAGAGTGTTTTTCTTTTTTCTTTTGTGTTTTTATAATTGCATTAAAAAGTCCACAGAATACTTAGATGGGGGAGCAATACAAGTATGAGACCTGCCCATTCAGAGCCAAGTACTAATGCTCAAATGGAAAGAGAGAGAGAGAGAGAGAGAGAGAGAGAGAGAGAGAGAGAGAGAGACTGTGTCTGAGCTGCAGAACTCAGCTTAAGTTACCAGGACTTTTCTGAATTTATCTATAGACTGCATGCAATCCTAATCAATATCCCAGCGGGATTCTTATAGAAATTGACAAACTACTTTCAAAATGTGTAGGAAATGTAAAAAGCCGTGGGGTGGCCAAAGCCACTTGAAAAGGCTTATGTGACTTACTGGAAAGCTAAAATAATGAAGGCACTGTAGTTATCACTGAGTGGTTAGAAATATTGATCAAAAATAGAATAAAGCCCAGAAACAGACCTGCTTACAAAGGATGGATTTATTTTTGAGAAAGGTGCCAAAGTAATTGAATACATAAAGCAGAAAGTTTTCTTTAAGGAATCCTGGTATATTTGGACATTCATATGCTGATTGTGATGCCTAAATTATCCACAGCATCTACAAAAGTTAAAAGGGCAT
>JADRCD010236420.1:39145-61230 GCA_019843815.1 Montemys delectorum | reverse complement strand
AGTAAAACAACTTTAAACACACAGAATCCTAGCATTGCTGGTATGGGTGTCCAAGTGTGTGATGATTTACATGAGGCTGTAGCTAATGTCATAAGGAGCATCCTTGCATGCAGTTACATAGGACCTCCTGATTTGCTGCCCTTGAGAGGTGGATTGTCCTGGAATTGACTTCTTTTGGGTCTTTCCAGTTCTAGAAAACAGAAACTTAGGCTTAGTCTCCCAAACCACCAGTGTGCAGCCTGTCCTGGAGCCTTGAGTCGGCCTGGCTCTGCTAAGTCCTCTCACTACAACCTTACAGCAATGACCTAGTGTTTCAATTGCCGCGCCCCCTCATCAACGGTGGATAGTGTCTTCTGTTTTAGCCACTGAGAAGATGAAACTTCTGTGAGTTTACTATGCATTGGGTAAACTTTACCCAAGCTTTATTTTGAATGCTGTGCACCAGGCAAATACCCAATCAAATTGGTGTTCTTTTCCCATTGCATTTTCTATCTTTTTAGTTGATTTGCAAAAAATCGCTTTATACATTTTGAATGTCATTGGTCATGTTTGTGCACTGAGCATGGGGCTTCTTACTCCATATATTTAGGGGGTGGCAGAGAGATGTAGAGCAAGACAGAGTGTCCCTGTGTACTCCTAGTTGTCCTGAAATTCACTTTGTAGGACCAGGCTGGCTTTGAACTCAGAAATATGCCTGCCTCTGATTTTTTTTTCACTATCTTCATTGTGTGTTTTGATTAAGGCAGTTCTTAATATCATTATAGTTCAGTGCATTGTTTTTAATTACATGCCTCATGATTTGCATACACTAGGCAAGAAATATTTGCCTAAGGAGACATGGCTTAATACATAATAATTATCATGATTTTACAATTACATTTAGATTCTTTAAAATGGATTAAAATTCTCTATTTTAAAATGTTGAATGTAATACATTTATGTAAAATATTGAACAGTTTAAAATATTTGTAACCAAGCATCTCTGTAAATTTTAATAAAATCATAATGGATAATGTTGATTTTCTAAAATATAGTTTTATTCAATCCTTTGGCTTATGCAGGGTGCAGCTCTATTATGCTTAATGGACTGCTAAACTATATGAATTTTTGACATCTTATTTGCTTACTATCTGGTGTTCAATTAAACTCACTGTTCCAGTATTAATTTTATCAGCTATAAAATCTGCTAGATTTATCAGAATCTTAGACTATCAATAGGCAAAAAAACATGTATCATTATTCTTTTGAACTAGGTCAGGGCTTAATGTGGTTGACTGAATTCCAGTGCTATTACAGACGTTAATAAATTCCTACTGTGCTATATGAACTAGAAAGTCTGCTTTAGTCAAGTAAACTAGAGTATACTAAGAATGTTTGGCAAAGATGATAGAAATGCTTACCAGACATGGCATGATGGCACAGAGAGACTGATTCTAGATCCCCCACCTCTCTCCATTACACAGATTTAATTTAAAGTCAGCATTCTCAAGCCATCGGCCTGGATGCTTTTGTACAGATAAAGCTATCATGCTTCTTAACATGTCTTCAGAACATGAAATCTGGTGACTTTTTTTCTCTCAGTTGGCCTTTGTTGAATATGGTCTTTCTGTTGTAACTAATTTTTTTCATATTTCAGATCTAGTAACAATATTTCATTAAGAGTAACGAAGCTGGGGCTAGAGAGGCAGATCAGCAGTTAAAAGGTACTCTTCCAAAGGATCAACTTCAGTTCCCAGCACCCACAAGAGGCTCACAACTGCCTATAATCTCAGTTCCGGGTATTCTGATGCCCTATTCTAGGCTCTGAAGACATGCATACAGTGCAGGCATACAGGCAGACAGGACCCTCACAAACATAAAATTAAATTTTAAATATTAAAAAGAAAACTGAAAGACTCAACATTTTTTTCTTATTATAAATAGGAAAATAGGTTCAAAGTTAACAAAAATGAATATAAAAATCATAATTTTAGCCAGGCTGTGGTGGCACACGCCTTTAATCCCAGCACTTGGGAGGCAAAGGCAGGTGGATTTCTGAGTTTGAGGCCAGCCTGGGTTACAGTAAGTTCCAGGACAGCCTGGGCTATACAGAGAAACCCTGTCTCGAAAAACCAAAAATAATAATAATAATAATAATAATAATAATAATAATAATAATAGTAATAATAATTTTATAATAAGATAGTTCCTATAGAAACATTAAATATTGATCTCCTGCATGTCTACCAAAAGGAATATAACAGAGCTCATTCTGTCAATAACCACTGATGACAACATGCTCTGCTGTTTTCTATTTCTAGAAATGTGTGAGTGAGATAAGTTGAGAAGTTGATGGGAGGAAATAATCCCAGATCAGTTCTCCATCTCAGTCTATACAGCTTTCAACATGCACAGGTCATACGCACAGGTCATACACACAGGTCATACACACAGGTCATACACACGGGTCATACACATGAGTCATACACACAGGTCATACACACGGTCATACACACAGGTCATACACGCAGGTCATATACACAGTTCATACACATGGGTCATACACATGGGTCATACCCACAGGTCCTACACACAGGTCATATACACGGGTCATACACATGGGTCATACACACAGTCATACACACAGGTCATACACACAGGTCTTACACACAGGTCATACACATGGGTCATACACACGGGTCTTATACACAGGTCATACACACAGGTCTTACACACAGGTCATACACACAGGTCATACACACGGGTCATACACCACAGAGGACAGCTAAGCTGGGGCTCAATGTTAATACATTTAAACTCACCATTTCACATTTAACCAACTGTAAACAGTTGCAATTAAGCAACACTCAGCATTACTAAAAAGAATACATTCTGAAAACAGAACTCAGAACTACATCAAAGCACTTCACCTTGTACCTCTGGAAGACGTGTAAATTCCTACAAAAGAAAGCAATGCTTGTTTTTCAATGCATAAAATAATATGCCAAACTCATGTAGTAACAACCTCCAAGACAAGTTCCAAAGCAACTAAGTGTATATCAAATTAGAAACAAAACTTCCATTAGCATAGACAGGACAAAGATTCATAGATCTGAAGTTCAGAACTCAAGTGACTTCCCTGGCAGAGATGTGCATTTCCGCAATGAAGGATGGGCAAGGCAGCTGTCTCCTGATACATAGCTTAGGGCTTAAAATTTGTATGTGTAGTATTGACTAATGATTTTAATTTTCAAATAATTATTCCATTGTGGCTCACCAAAAAGTTTTTGTATGTGTATGGTAACCTCAATATCCTCCACACACTAAGATTTATTAGTGAGGTACGCAACAAAGAATAGCAGTGTATTGATCATCTGCTATACATTTGTTTATATTTTAAATTTGAAATCTCAAATAATAGCAATGAGATTACAACATGTAAAACTAAGTGACTTGCTGTAAGAAACACTTTTGCTGCTATAAAGTAAAATAAGGAAGATAAAGGCAATTCAGCATAGTCCTGTAGGTGAACAAGAGGAATGAGAAGAGCCTGGAGAGCTAGGGAAGCCCTGTACCTCCTGCACAGAACCCCACTCCTGGATGTGGATTTAGGGAAGCCTGAACCTCTTGCACAGAACCCCGCTCCTGGACGTGGATTTAGGGAAGCCCTGTACCTCCTGCACGGAACCGCACTCCTGGACGTGGATTTAGGGAAGCCTGAACCTCTTGCACAGAACCCCACTCCTGCATGGGGATTTAGGGAAGCCCTGTACCTCCTGCACAGAACCCCACTCCTGGACGTGGATTTAGGGAAGCCCTGTATCTCCTGCACAGAACCCCACTCCTGGAAGTGGACTGAAGACCATTATCCAGTTGTGGAAGACATCTCTCATCTAGCTCTGTTTCACGTACATTTTTATTGGCTTGAAAAGTAGTACGTTCCCATATTGCTTTCTCATACACCCTTTCCAGTTAATACCTCTTCTTCCTCCCTCCATGGCCCATGTCTCTACGTTCATCCCTTCCACCCATAGAATTCCTGCCCTATGCTTGGAGGTCAGGCATATTCTACTACCACCTTCTCTTAAGGCGTCCACCACCTCTCTCTAGCTCCACGGCTTCTAAGTGTGCTTTCAAGTTTAATACATAAGTCTCCAGATCCAAAGCTAATATTGATGTGTGGCAGAGAACGTGCAGCGCTTGTCTTCGGGGCACCAAAGCTAGTATTGACATGTGTCAGAGAACATGCAGTGTTTGTCTTCTGGGTACCAGTTACTTCACTGGGTATAATTTTCCCAGTTCCATTCATTTACTTTTTAAATTCCCCTTTCTTTAGAGCTGAATAAAATCCAATTGTGTTTATGTAGTACTCTTTCATTGTCCATTCATCAGTTAATGGACACCTGGGCTGACTCTATTTCCTGGCTAATGTGAACCAAGCCACAACGAACAAGAGTGAGCACCTACGCCTACATCAGGATATAGACACTTTGGGTATGTGCCCAGGAGTGGTACAGATGGATCATATGGTAGTTCTATTTTTATCTTTTGGAAAATCTTCACAATGATTTCCAGAGTGGCTGCACCAATTCACAGTCCCAACAATGGTGAGGAAGAAAACCTCTGTGAGTGAAACAGACATTGCAACCAGGAGACCATGGCAGCTACAGTTACCCTACCGAGCACGGTCAAAATTATACCTACAGTTCACACTCTATACCAGATTAATTCTTGAAAGAACACTAAACCAGAGAAACAACATGAAAGCAGCTAGGTACAGCCTTCATCAACTCCTTCCTTGTGGACAAGCCAACCTGAACGACTTTCCCTCTACAAAGGCAAAGAAACACAGACTTGACTGCAGTTCAGAGTGTTAGCCTAATATGCAAGGATAACTGCAGAAGGCAGAGAACGAGTTGCCAACATCATCCTACACAACTCCAAACAGCATAAAATGAGATGCCTCACCTCAGGACTCCAAAAGTGGAGAAGGAAAGAAGTCCAGCCCTGGAGCCCAGGACCAGTGTCATTGTGGTACAACCCAGGGTGGGTCACACTCAGAGATACACTGCATGTCAGAATTCTACACTAGACTTTAGTTCTGAGGCTGAGATAGTGAGATCCAGCATTAGACAGAAAACTACATGTGCAGGCCAGAGCTCCACAAGACCATCTAAACCTGTACTGAACATACACAAAGCCTGGACATGGAGTTGATTTTATTGAATAACTGCCTGCTTTGGAATGAATCTAGGATACAACACACACACACACACACACACACACACACACACACACACATTTGGGAACATCGGCCTGATAGCATTGGACACTGTTTGTCAACCTGGGACAGTGCATTATGGAACAAGACTATCTATCATCAATGTGTATAGAACTAGATAGTAAGCCCATGGCTTTGGCCTACTAACATTAGCATCCAAGTGGTAAAAACCAGTGCCAGATGATAAAATACCTAGTATGTCCCCATGGAACACATGACCTAGACTTCTGAACTTTCATTCTGCCCACCATCAACTTGGCTAGCTATGGAAACACTGAGCCAAATATCCACCTCAGCCATTTGTAAGTCCATGCCATTGTAGAGCTTGGTCCAACCCCAGTACTGTACAGGTCCTAGTGAGCGAAACAGTGCTTTAGAGATGGTTACCATGGGCATGGTCATCAGAACACGGCACAATCCCACAGCTCCTGACTGTAAACGAGTGGTTGTTAAGATGTCAGGGAATCAAGTAGTCCCAGAGGATTGGAGGGACAGACTACTATTTTAGGTACCACTCCAGTTCACGTAGGAAAACACACCAACTGGATATTTTTGAGAAACATGGTTTTAAATCACCTTTAAAATCTGAAATAACAACATATCAACAAGTGGCCTGAAGCAATCCTGATGAACGGAAGACATAATATCTAGTGCTAAATAGAAATGTAATTTGGGGTTCCAAGAAATTAGCTGCCCACTTCTAATCTCTGGAAAAACAACAAACCAAGCTTATAGACTAGAATAAAGAACTAATATTTTATGCACAATTGAAGTTACACACAAACAATGCATAACTTTCAGAAACCTGTCCCCTCCAGAAATGGTTTTAAAAGGCGCAGTGAAGAGTTGGATAGTAACCAGTGTGAATGAAATCTCACATAGAGAACTTAATAGCTACTTCCAGGGAACTTGAGCAGCACACTAAAACGAGGCTGAACTTGGGGCTTAACTTTTATAAATCTTATGTTTCAGTGAAGTGTTCCTCTTATTTAAAAATAAAAATAATTTATCATGATAAAATGATTCACTGCAGGGACAAAAGGATAGATAAACATAAGCAAGTCAATGACAATGACATAACACAGCTCAGTGACATAAGAGAAACTGTCATCACATGACACAGAACAGGCATTTGATGAAACTCAACATGCCTTCATCAAAACAAATCAAGACGTAATGCATGCATTATACTGTATACTATAAAGGCCATTTATAAAGCTACCAGACCATCACAGAGTCCAGCATCTACTGGTGGGACCTGCACCATCACCAGCAAAGCAGGACCCAGTGGGAGATAGTTAAGTGTCATGTGGCCTTGCTAGCCAAGCAGATTCCCTTTGTGTGGAAGGGACCATCAGAATGTGTACTGGATGGGAAGAGAGTGTCTAGATCGTTTGAAATTTGAGTAATCCTCGTTGCTACAGACCTGAACAGTTCTTGTGTGGCTCAACCTTTGGTAATTCACTTCAGATCCAAGTGTGCACTGGCAAACCATGAAACAACTAGAGAATGGGCTGTTCAAGTCTGCACTGTGACTACTGCTCCCTTTGTCATCTGCATTTAATGGGCCAGACTGCATATCTCAGAATAAAAACCCACACATCTTTAGGCCTTTGGTGAAGAAATGAACGTTAACACTTCTGTATGTTGTCCAGTGTCAGCTCAATAAACACGATCAAAGGCTGGAGTGTTATCTGGATCAGTGGGGAATGCTTAAAGCTGGGAGCCTACCTCTACTCACTCTCCCACACGAGACTCAATACAGAGAGTGAGGTGTGAAGAACCTAGTGTTGGCTCAATGACAGGATGAGAGGGTGTGTGTTCGCCATAGGCTCCTTCACGCCCCTGTAAAGTAATCTAAGTGTGGTGTTGAAGTAGCTGATGTGTTTAAAGCATGCTCTGCAGACAAGGCTGGTTATTCAGATGTCGGAGGTGAAAAAAATTGGTTTTTGAAACCAAAATGAAAACATTAAACAAATATTATAACCCTTAGTAATTGCAACCTAATTTCACCTCCTTTAAGAAAGACTTGTGATCATTTCTCTGGGGAAGGATGTTAAGGAAACACGTCCATCTGCCTGTGAGGTACAACTCACTGCATGGACCATGTCAGGAGGCAACTCTATTTCAATCATGTGGTGCTCAAGGCTCTCCTGTGGTCCCAGGCATTACTCCAGATAACTTAGATGATGTGTGTATGCGATAGCAAATTAAGTAGAGAGCAAACGTGCTGTCCACACCTTTACTAAGTAATCACATGGCATGTGATGCCTGTATTAGTGAGAAGGGGATCCGTAATGGTCCTTGAGGAAACAAGTGTTAAAGGAATAAAGATGTACCAGGACCTAGTCACTGTGTTGTCAAGGATACTTCCCCGATCCATCTCAGAGGGTGAATTCTGTGAGAATGAGAAGCATCTAGACCATAGGATTTTGTAGAAAATGCAAAGCTCCCTCTGAACCTGTAGAGTCGCTGGGTCACCCACAGAAAAGCTACTCATCTGATTATAACAAAAGAAGAATAGAGCTGAACATTAGATTCTTTTAATATAATAATAATAAGACCAAGATGTTGCTGAATCAGGCCCAAACCCAGCCAGTGTTTCTTCTGTGACATTAGGAAATTAGTATCAGTGGAGAGCCTGATTGATCTCCCACATGTATGTACCATGTATGCCATCATGTTCAGTGGGGGCACAGTAGGGCCTACATGCTCTTACGCCAAGGACATAGGCTGCCTGCTAAAGCAAATCTTTTGTTACGTTAAACTCAGCTGGTCCAAAACAGTGTGGCATCTGGCTTATCATCTTCACAATCTGTATTGTCATTTTTAAATAATAAATGTTTCTGAAGGTATCGGGATAGAGTTACCAACCTCCAATAGAATAATTACAGGACAGCATTAACATTGAGCCAAGTGCACCTATTTCCATCACGGAGAATACTGAGGATCTTCCATAGTTCCAAGAGGCACTCATTTAATTCCTTCTGCAAATATTATTACAACAGAACAAGACTGTGCATCAAAAACATGCTTGAGAAAGTCAAAATATTCCTAGAGGATGAGAGAAAATATTTATAGAGCATATATTTGATAAGCTAGTATCCCAGATAGTTTTTTAGAACTTATACACAGCAACAAAAAAACCAAACAACACAACTAAGAAATGGGTGACGTATATAAGCAAATACTTCTCTAAAAGAGAAAAGCAACTGGGCAGAGGGAGTCCAGAAAGCTGCTCACTGCTCTCTACTGTGGACAAGCATGTGGTATCCTAAGAGTACACACTTCCACACACTGCAGGGCTCTAAATTCTAAATCGAAGGTAAGTTTAGGCAAAACTGTGGAGAAATTATAATGTTCATTCCTTGTGGATAAAAATATACATTTTAGACTGTGGAAGACATTTTGATATTCCTCAAACACTTGAACATAGAGTGATCATGTTAACCAGGAGCTTCCCTTCCCGCAGGAATATTCCCAAAATAATGAGGGAATAGTATGATCTAACAAATGCATCACGTTCACTGCATTAGTAGACAGACATAGAAACGACTTCCATGTTAGTCAGCTGATTGCACTGTGGTATGTACTTATCTGACCTGGGCTACAAATGGATGACTCTGAAGACATCATAGTAGAGCAATACATGCCAGCAGTACAGGAAAGATTCAGAATAGTGACCTCCATGCAGAAAGCTCAGGTTGCTGATGTCTAAGGATGTGAATGAGGGTGAGAAAAAGGAATCCTGTGTTTGGGGTACACATGGCATTTCAGGTAGGTAGACACCACTGCGAATACATTAAATGATACTGACCGGGTTAAGATTCGTTATCTTACATTTTTGAATTTTAACACATTTAAAAATATCTTGTGGACTGGATAGATATAAGTGAAGAATTCCTGGGGATTAAAGCACAAGTATCCTAGATAGTGACTTCTTCTCACTTCTCCCCCAAAAACCTGCTGCCATCCTGCCCTCCACAGGGATCTGCTACAGCAAAAGCCCACTCCAGCCAGCCAGATCGCCCACATCCTTCTCCAAGGTCTAGCATACTGAGCGTCCCTTGCCCTAGAAACCTGCAACACCTGCTTTGTAGATCTCTATCCGGTTCCCTGTCCAATTCCCTCAGCTTTACCTGGCCACACCTGCCTGTGCTGCAACCCATCTATCTCTATATGGATAGGACCCACCCCATCTATCTCCCAATACATGGGCCCTTAGCATATCATATTAAACTTTTCCACACAGTCATATCTACTGTAACACTCTAGGCTTGGACCGGAGGCAAACCCTGTACACTTGTGCACTTGCCCAGTGCCCTCTGACTACATGACTTCATTGAACCCACGGCACTTCCAACATTGCATGTCTCCCCTCTGTCCCAGCCTGCCCTGTCCGTATGAGACTTAGAGCTAACAAAAGACGCCCACATGCCAGATCTAAAATAAAAGATGCAAACGAGTTCAAAGATCAAGGTTTTACCAGACCTGTAAAAAGTTTATGATGAGAATTTCCTAGATATAGCCCAGGAAAAAAGAATTAAAAGCACAATCATAAACACCATTGGAGAATTCAGAAGTTTAAAGGAGACTTAAAGAAAGATTAATTCAATTAAGGAGAAACAACACAACAAAAATGTACACGTGAGAGCTGAAGCCAGAGCGATGCCCAAGGACACGAACACAGAAAGCTGCTGAGAATGGTAAAGGAAATCCAGGGTCTGAGGATGGGAATTCAGTGAGGGGATAGAAGCTGAAAAGACGCAAGCTGAAGTGAGGAGGGAGTTGACAACCCAATAGCTCAACTAGAAAACTCACAAGAAGTCTTTATACATAGACAAATAAATACAAGAGAGAAATGAGGGATAAAGTAGAGACTCTAGACCAAATAAACAATAGATCTGAGAATTTAAAGTGGTAATAATAATGATAACAGTGGGAAGGAACCCGTGGGGTTACGGGACACTATGAAAAACACCAAATGTTTGGATTCAGGGCAAAGAGGGGGAAGAACCCCAGGCCAATGGCAGGGAACAGAGAGGTCTTCAGTAAGATCACAGAGAACTTCCCCTGACCAAGAAAAGACCGTCCTTCTAACAGTGAGCAATGCGACAGAACACTGTACAGACCAGGCCAGGAAAGAAAATCTACACAAGGCTCCACTCAAAGAGCAAAGGATACATATCCCCCTTGGCAGCCCAGGAGAGTTTTCTAAAGCAGAAAGCACTCTGAGACACAACCTATCTTTAAAAATTCACAAAAGTTGAAGTTAACAGCAAATGAGAATGTTTCAGAAAAGGGAAAGGCGGTATGAGTGCATCAGATGGGAGGGGGAAGGGTAAGAGCGCCTCAGACAGGAGTACCAGTGCCTCAGATATGACTGTCAGATTATTTTCTGGGACGTTTATGTACAAACACAGTGTGTACACACAAACATCCAAACACACACCCAAATATTTGGTCAATGTCTTCTCTGGTATTTCCACTATCAAAGCGAGCACTGGGAGGTATATGAAGAAAAGATGTGGCAAACAAGCAAGACAGGGGAGGCCCATGCACTGGGGATTTACAAGTGGCAGTGGAGAGGGCCAGGTTTTTAGGTATGTCTGCATAAGAGAATGCCTACCAGTTGAGGGCCACATGATAGACATCACCAAATTCATAGCTAATCCTGAGATCATGTTGCAAACGGGTTAGAAAAAAAGTACATTTTGTAATATATTCATCTATATAAATAAGTCATAGAATATTTTATTTTCCTGTGAGAATTCACTTATTCTTGCCTCAAGTTAGATTTAATTTGGTTTGTATACTCTGAGAAAATGTTTGCATACTCAGAAAAATGAAGAAAGTTACTGACAATATCAAATCTGAATAAGATAAAAAGCCAATTTGTTTTTAAAAAAACCTTTAAATAATTTAATTTGCAGTCTGTTCTGGGGAAACATCCAACATTACAGGACTACTTAGAGAAACTTCTGTTTTTTTCCCTCATTATTCTAACAGAACCAAATATGCTAAACACGGACAAGAACATATTGGAACATTATAAAAGCTAATTCACAGACAGATGTTTAAACAACACAGAGGCCCAAAAAATAAATTGTTTGAGCCAAATTCCTGTTAATTCTAGGTATAATAATTACCAGAACAGCCGGTGTTCAAATGGACCTTTGCCTCTCTGTCTGCTGAGCAACTTATAAGTCTGATTATATACAATTCCCCTCCTCCCCAACAAGAGTAGAACCGGGACAGGCAAGCAATCCATCTCACCCGTCACAGGTCACACACGCCTTGCTCTAGCTTACCTTAGTTGCAGTCAGTGGATACTGACTAAGGCTAGATGGCATGTGCAGGCATGTACTGTGGGCCATGTGCTAGGAAAACACACGGAGGTTGAGAGATCAGCGTATGACTACTTCGGAGAGCTTGTATGTTGGCTATTTTAACAGCAGAAAAACTTGTTTCTGGTGACCTGAGATACTTAGTAGCAGAAATAAGAGGACTGGAGTTCTATACCCAGGACAATTTACATGCTGGAAGAAGAATCATGTCCTCACAGTGACCTCTGACATCCACATGCGCACTCTGGCACAAATCACCACACACAAACACACACCAAACACACACACACACACACACACACACGCACATGCACACAAAATATGTAAAGACAAAGCTAGAAAACACACTAGACATATTCACACTCTTGTAAAAACCACTATAATATGGCTTTTATTTTTTACTTTTATATACTGAAAGATACAAGGCTACATACTTTAGGAGATCTTTCCTGTTTGTTTTTTTATTCATCCCCCCAAAAATTCTTTCAAATTTCATTCTCTCTCTGTCTCTATGTCTCTCTGTCTCTGCCTCTGTCTCTCTGTCTCTGTCTCTCTGTCCCTGTCTGTCTCTCTGTCTCTGTCTCTCTGTCCCTGTCTGTCTCTCTGTCTCTGTCTCTCTGTCCCTGTCTGTCTCTCTGTGTCTGTCTCTGTCTCCCTGTGTCTGTCTCTGCCTCTCTCTCTCTCTCTCTCTCTCTCTCTCTCTCTCTCTCTGTGTGTGTGTCTATGTGTGTGCATGCACGTGCATGCATGCGTGCATGTAAAAGAAGAAATTCAGTGAGGGACATGCAAAAAATTGTATTTTATAATACTCTAGTACAAAACTAGATATCATATTTTCTGTGTTAACTATTATATGTTTATTGTGACTATTTAAATACTTTTTGTGAACTCCTAAAAATATTCATACCAAATACCAAACTGGGCCTAATGTGTGTGCTAGCCGTTAAGATATATCAACCTGTAAACAGGATCACATAAAGAATAGGCTTTTTGTATGTTTTGTCCTTTTGACACAGCATCTCTCTATGTATCCAAGGCTAGCCCAGAACATGTGATTCCCCTCCCACAGCCTCTGGAGGACTGGGACATAGCACATGACTCTACATATTTCTTTATTGGAGAATTAAGACGATACATAATCTTGTCGCCTTTGCACTTAGTGTGGGTTGTTAGTGTCACCCTGCTCTGACTCTCTGAGCCCATATGTGAGATCTGTGCCATTCATTTCTTTCAACGGTTTCCACTACCTTGTGCTGTTAATTTTATTTTCTTCTCTACATTACTCAGGTTGGTTTTTTATCCCCTAAGTTCCTTGTGGTAGTTGTGCAGCTCATCAATTCACAGCTTGCATGTGGCATTTTTAACCCTGCAGGTTTTTCTGCATGTGATGTTTTTCCCACAGGCTGGCAGCTTGGAAAAGCCACATTCTGGTATCCAGCCCAAGTACTTTAAAATTTTCCAGTTTATTTCCCTTTCTGTGAGATGAGGCTTGTGCTTGCTTTTAAGCTTTTATCCTCCTAATTCCTGGCATTTCCAATTAGATTTCTGGTTTTCATTAGAGAAACAAAGTAGTCAGTGTGAAACTGATCCCTAAAAGCATTCTGAGACGGGCTTGGTTGCAGTTGTTAAAATTCTTATAACTATTGCCATGTGCATAAAAGTTTCCATGCTCTGTGGTTGCCAAGGTTTCAGTCTCCGCCACTAACAGACAGCTGATGCTCCCGAGAGGCAGACAGTAGGTTTTAAAGGGCATGGCTCCTGGAAAATCAGGACAAAGTCAAGCCCAGGACATGGCCTCTCAGTGTAGAAAGACACAAACTATAGCCCACGGGTCATTTAAAAACAAGAACAGGGCACAACTTTGGTGATTTGGGGAGGAGTTAGGGGGAGGATTCTGGGAATATTATTTGAAATAATCAAAGAATGAAAATGCTTTTAAAATGTATGTTCATTTTTTTGGACTAGGATTTCATATATCTCATAAATCAAAGTGATTTGTTGTATTTGAAATCATTTAGTTCTTTAATAAATTTTAAATTCTGTCCTACACATACTAGGAGAGATATGGTTATATATTTTACTGATATTATTTTAATTTTTGGCATCTTATAATGATGAAGCTATGCTATTGGGGAGCTAAAATGCAAATTTATTATATCCATTTAGTAAATATAACTCATTACAAGTAAAGGATTTCTGCCTTTATCACTTAATGCACTTGTAATGAATTCTATTTTATATGATATGAATGCAACTATAATCTAGCTTTCTCTGACTGAGAATTTGCTTGACATGTTAGCAAATATCACTGCAAGAGGAAAAGCTCCACATTGTTGTTGGGTTACGTTTATTGACATAATTGTTCATGACAGGTCGGTTGGGATGGAGAGAGCCCTAGCCATGGATGAAGGATCTAAGGGCTGGCAACTTGAGAGCAGCATAGGGGGATCTAACAGTGTCACAGATGCAGAACACACTCTTACAAGACATGCTTCCTGCAGCAGAGGGGCGCTCCTGCTAGGATGCCCTACCTATGTCTCCTCCAGCACTCTGAAAGCCAGAGGGAGGTCTCAGTGGTTGGCCCAGTAGAAGGGGAAGTTTCCAGAGGCTGTGAAGAATCAGCTTCGAGCTCCACATGTGAGGTGACCGACACTTGTTATGCCCCACATTATTGCCTTTTCTATTTTCTGTTCAGCATTTCCCTGAAAACAAAGCCTAATTCCCTTCCACTGTGCAGTCAGATGCCCCCAGCACTTTGCAGTGTCTCTCTGTCAGTACATGTTTAACTATGGCATCTGAATTCCTGCTTCTTCAGCCTTCGTGTGAATTTACATGCTTCCTTTTACTGTCATCCTGTTTAGTTTTCTCAACTAGCATGCAAGTAAGCTCCAAATTATGAATATGTCAGATAAGTTGTAAGATAGTGTAAACTTAAGTACTATTATAAATGGATTTCTGCATTAAAATTTAAATTTAAAAGTGTATTTCTGTCATTTAAAGTTTTCTCTGAGATCAATGCACCATACAAATAATTTTAGATTAATCTCTCCTGGTCAGCATATAAAATTCCTGTCCAATACATTAACTATAACATTTAAAATATTTCTAAATTGAGACAAATAATTTTAATTTACATATATTCAAGAGACTTTTAATGTTCCTTTGCCATTTATGAATTTTAACACATTATAAATAGTTTATTTTATTTTTTTGGGTATTCCAGACAGGGTTTCCCTGTGTAACCCTGGCTGTCCTGGAATGCACTCTTTAGACCAGGCTGAGCTTGAACTCAGAGATCTGCCTGCCTCTGCTCTGTGCCACCACTGCTTGGCTCACAGTTCATTAATTTTGTCCCACAAACAATACATTTATAGTTTTCAAACATGTGTAATTTCAAAGTGTGTAACAGATTTATCATCTCACAATGTTCCCTTGCACGGTACCTCCATGGCCACAACCTCCCCTGATTCTGACAGAAAGTACTGATTTTTTTTCAACCCTGTAATTCATGCTTTATATTTACAGAATGTTATCTACGTGAATTATGTGACATTTTAAGAAATCTCTAGTTAGCTTACAGTAACTGTTCAGTATCCAAAAGTCCTTCCCAGCCCAGTGGTGTTTTATCTTTTGGATGTGTGTTCTAGTGTTTATCTGTTCTTTTTTTCCCTTGAGGCTTTTTAATGAGTTCATAGAAATGATAGAAATGACATCACTGCTACAAATGCTAAAAGTACCAGCAGTGGTGGGGAGCCGTGTCAACAACTTCTGAGCAATGCCTATACCAAACTGTTCATCATGGATATTAAAAATACATTAAAATTTACTACAGGGAAGTAGGGGACCTTCAAGAGATGGGCCCCATTGCAGGCCCATGGGTTACTGCGTGCAGGGGTCTACAAGGCCATCGCAGAGTTCTCTCTCTCTCTGATTATTTACCCTGAGCTGAGCCTTCTCAGCCATACATCTCCACTATGATGTTTGTGGTCACCAATGGCCCAAGGACCCTGGAGCCACTTGACTGTAAAAGCATCTCTTATTTGCCTGATTCAATTGTTGATTCATGAGCTTCCTGCCTTGTCTGCTAACCTAGGCCTAGTCCTGGAGGCTTCTGTTGGAACCTGCTCTTTTTAATATAAGTGTAACTATTTTCTATTCAGTCTCCATTTTACTCATGAAGTAAAATTAACTTCAGGTTCTCAGATGCGATTCCCAAAAGTAGTTATCCACAGCTGAGACTGAGGAACTCTCCTAAAAGGTCATGACCCTATGGTTGTATTATTCATGCTCTGTTATCTCAGATACTGAAATTCCCCCGACCACTCGTCCACCACCCCTCTTACCTCACACGGGACCTTAAAGGTTTGCTGATAACACATGATCTAGTTATCTAAAATGTAGTATTGCCTCCCCCTGCTTCTGGACTTCAGAACTTGGCTTTTCCTATAAAAAGCCTGCCTGAAGAATAGACAGGTTCCACTAGAATAGACTGGGCTCTGAAGTTCTTCTCTGTAGTCCTGATCAGTTTTGTGGTGTGTGTTCAATAAACTGTTCCTACTGAACTGAAATCAGTGTTCCTATGGTTCGTGTGGCGATTCCTAAACCCCAACACAATCTACTCTAGACCTAGAGTGTTTCTAGTCTCTGAGAATTTCTGCTAAATAAGCTCACCTGTTTCTAGTTCTTTCCGATCTCTTGATGGCTGATTCAACTCAGCGGTTCTGACTCAAACTCCTCTCCAAGCTCACGGATTGGATATGGCCTTCCCCCCCCACCCCCTCGCTGCGGCTGCCTCAGAATAACTTTGGCAATATCTTCTGGCTTCTTCTCATTCTCTGGCTCTTCTGTCCTCACCTGTGTCTAGCTTGTTCTCTCTACAACCTGTCTCTGTACAACTGTCCCAGTAAACTAATTCGTCTCTTTTCCTCTCTCTCTACACTGCCCTGCACTGCTCTCCTCAAGTATTTCCCCCTTCCTCCCTCTTCTCAGCAGACTTGGGCCTATCCTGTTCTGTCAAATCTTTCTCTGATCCATCACTTTATCTGCCACACAATTAGACATCACTCTCAAACATGGGTGCTTCCTTCCACAAACTAACTTTATCTTCACTGCTTGGGCTTAATGGTACTAAGGTCAAGACCATATTCCAACTAGAGGGATTAAAGGTGTATGTTGAGACTGAGCCACACCACAATTAGAAGCAGATTTTTTTCCAGTAAACAATACAATCTCCGGATTTGTGATGTGATCAAATATCCTGCAACACCTGACTCTGGAGTAAAGCTGACATACACAGAAAGCAAGGAGAGACCACCCAGTTCTCACGGAAGGGTAAATCCTTTGGATGTTTCATTACCTTTACAGAAGGCTGTTCTACTTCTCATTCCCTGAAACTGCTGTGCACTCTAAATTTAGATCTTTAATGAGTAAAGAAATATTTAAATATATACAGTTTCTTACTTAACACATGGTAGTAAACTTTCACTGAGTAGCCTATAATACTAAGAAAGTCTGTACATTATTGACAATGAGTTAAAAATTACATTGCATTAAAAATGATAACTCCCAGATATTAGCAAATTTAAGATAATAAATAACCTTTATGCCTATATACATTCCATGACAACTGATAGCCTTTAGTGCAATGTATCATGTGACTCTGTTACTGCAATAGTCTTTTCAAAAACAATTAAAATGGCTGTTTCAAATGTAATACTTCTATCAGCACATTAATCTTTTTAATGGAGAATAAACTTCTCAGAGACAAGGGCTCCTTGGTGAATATGCTTTAACAATAAGAATTATATACTCCTAAAAGGATATACAAACAGCAAACCTATGTATAAATTCAAATGTGTCTGCCTAGGTTTACCTTAAAATATTGTGATATATGTGCTGACAGTGTTGGAAAAGTGACACATGAAACAGAACCTGAACGGCCTGGGATATGTAAAAATAAAATTGTATTTCCCAATGCACTGTATAATTTATCGCTCTTAAATGATACTCACAATTAAGAACTGTAGCATCAAATGAAGCTGCATCCTATTACATTATTACTCCTCAGACCCGTACCTGTCTCACTTAGAAAGCAGTGTCACGGATGATTAGACACTACTGTAGATGCAAACACATGTCCAACCCAGTCAGTTCCACTTTGTCAAGCTCTCCTTTATCCTTTTGTATGAAAAGGCACATGTACAAAAATACTTTAAGCTAACTGTGTTGGCTGTAGAGAATTTACATTTCAAAACCATAAATGTGTCTACTGGATCATCACAAATTTTAACAAAGTTTAAAGTTTGTATTTGTTTTCTGCAGTAATTTATGCTTACTCAAAATGCTGCAATAAGAGCTTCTGTTGTCTTGAAATTTTCACAAGTATCTGAAGCAAATTAAAGATACTGAGCTTAACTTTTGTTAAAAATAAAATTAAGTTTGTGTGACTCTGGCATGAAACTGTTAGTGAAAGTTGCTGGCCAGATCACATCTGCTGCCCCTCCTTTCCTCGGGGAGCTGGTTGCTTTGTTGGTTTGTGTTTTGTTTTTTATTTGCTATGAGCCACAATTTACGTAGTTATGCTCTGTCCCCTAGTTCCCACATGAGAAGAAAAATACAAAGACACTAATTAATTAGCATGATTGGTGTCTGTCTTAAGTTAGGGTTGTACTACTGTGAACAGACACCATCAACAAGGCAACTCTTTTAAGTCCAACATTTAACTGGGGCTGGCTTACAAGTTCTGAGGCTCAATCAATTATCATCAAGGCAGGAACATGGCAGCATCTAGGCAGGCTGAGCATCTAGGAGGAGCTGAGGGTTCTACATCTTCATCTGGAGGCTGCTAGAAGAAGACTGGCATCCGGGCAGCTAGGGTGAGGGTTTTAAAGTCCAAAGACACAGTGACACACCTACTCCAACAGGGCCACACCTTCTAATAGTGCCACCCCCTGGGTGGAGCATATACAAGCCATCATAGCATCTGAGTACAGAAAGTGGTACCCAGTCCCCATGCTCTTCTTACCACTCTCTTAGAGAATAATCAAGAAAACATTACTTACTCACGAAGATAAAACTATAAATCACTACAAATAACACTTTATGGAGCTCTCAGAGGAAGATGTTCCCTGGTGAGGCCATGGTTCATTTTCCATAGAAATAAAGCTACATGGAGAAAATGAACGTCATGGTGGTGCTGGGCATCTGGACAATAAAGTTAACTCGTGAGTCAGTTCCTCTCTTTGTCTGTTAACATTGGGTCCGGTGGGACATGCTGCTGCTCTGGAAGGCCGTCCGGGGCAGAGAGTGGGAGATCTTATCTCTGTTACAATGGCCTCTGTTCTGTTCTGCTTTCTTCACGGTGAGCCCTGTCATCTGTATTTGTTACTTAAGTTCCATAAACTTCACTTGTTAAGTGAGGATAATGATTTTATACACATCACCATTTGTAAAGAGAGACTGAAACAGTCTACTTTAACACCTTTTGTCATAGAATCCAGGATACAGAAAGGTAAGTAAATTTTATTTCCATTATAATAATTTCATATCAGTGGCTCAGACCCCCTCCTAACCGGAACAATGCAAACACACGCTCCCACAAGGAAGCTCAGAGGTGGTCACAGACCTTCTAAAGATCCTCAACCTCTTCCTACCTACGGGACACACACCATCTGCTTCCTTACATCACACCGGTACGGCGAGTGTGTGTTTGTTTCTGTCTTACACAGATGGTGGGTTTTACCCTCACTTTCAGCATGTAGCACATGGCTCATTTCTGTCTTTCGGACACTGATCCAAACAATGGACAGAAGTAGAGAGACAATGAGTGGGGTAATGGAAGGTACTGTGTCTCACTGAGCACGGAAAAATAACGGGTGGTCTTTTTAAAATGTGAGTTCTGGCATAATTTACTTAGCCATCTTTTAACCTCATTATTTTATAGACTATGGTACCTCAGCTCAGAACTTAAAGTACTTTGTATCTAAAGCTTCCTACAGATGCAAAAATAATGGCTTTCTATGCACCCCAATGAAGCTCTCTGGCCCACATTGTGCCCCTGAATGGACTGTGATCTTCAATAAACTGGTGCCCCATTGTCCTACTAAAATCATATATCGCTTTTTTAAAAAACAGAATTTTCATAAACCACAACTCATATTATTACTGTTGATATCTTAAGAACATTCAGGTAGACATTTCAACTTGTATATTTAAAGACAAATTAAAATATAATACATTCACACTATTAAAAGAATTGGAAATAAATTTTAAAATAATCCCAAGTAACTATCAGTAAAAGTTTGATTTGTTCCCAAATTTGCCTACTCATTATAAACTACCAAATTCATAAAGTCTAAAAAAAAATGGAATCTGAAAACTCAAAGAAAGAACAAAACCAAAAACAAATGTTGTGTAGTTTAAATTTGATTGGAAGCCTTTCTTGAATTTAAAGCTAGTTACAGCTTAAGTTTTTATACTAGCAAAAGATTTAACATTCACAACAAATTCTTGACAGTGATACATATTCTCACATGCCTAACATATTTACTTATACATCTTAATTCAATGGTAAAAACTAGACATTGACCACACATTGTAATTAAATTTCAGGAACTATGGATGGAGGCTTTTGGTAATTTCTGAAAATCTGTTGGACATATTTCAGCCTCTGTACTGTATGGTGTTGTAGTTTGCATTTGTGATGCTATGACAACACACTGAAGCTTAGAGGAAGAGAGAGTTTATGTGGCTTAGACTTCTAGGTCACTTCCATCGCTGAGGGAAGTTGGGGCAAGACATGAACCAGAGGCCATGGAGGAATCCTGATTATGGAATTCCACTCTGGCTTGTTCATAGTATGAGGTTTGGCTATAATTCTGACACAGCCCAGGACCACCTGCCCAGGAAATGGTGCAGCACATACTAGACAGGGCCTTCCTACTGAAATTAATTCAATCCTCCATGAAATATCCATGAAAACCTAGTTTTAAAAAAAAACAGTTACTCAACTGAGAAAAAGGTGGTTCTAAGGACTGGAGAAATGATTTGGGGATTATGAGAACTGGCTGCTCTTCCAGTGGAACTAGGTTCGGTTCCCAGCATCCACACGGTAGCTCACAACCATCTGTAGTTCAAATTGCAGAGAATCTTGACCTCTCTTCTTGCTTCCATGGGCACTAGACAGACAAGTGGAACACAGATATACATGCAGTCAAACAGACATGCACATAAAGAAAAAGAAGTAGACTCTTTAACAGCCTAAAAGGTGATTCTAGGTTGCACCAAGGTAACAATCAATGCTAACTAGTTCACATGGTTATCAAGTTGTTGACAATTAATGCTAACTAGTATATATAACTGTCATATTGTTGATAAATAATGCTGACGTGGTTATGATGTTGTTGACGATGCTAAATAGTACATGTGGTTATCATGTTTTTGTTGATGGTAACTACTACACATGGTCATCATATTGTTGACAATTAATGTTAACTAGTACACAAGGTTATCATTTTGTTGACAATTAAGGCTAACTAGTATACATGGTTATCACACTCTCCTGTCACAAGTATGCAATAAGTGAATATCCTCTCACTTTCCTGTGGAGGCATTTCAAATTGAGATTCTAAAACAGGACTTCACAATTCAGATATTATTTTCAAATTAACCCTTCATGCTACTAGCTGGGAGAAATTTCTGAACATGAGGGTTCATTTCTGTTGTATTCCCTGGGACTCATTATAGAAGGATAGTTTCAAACAGCTGAAGATAAATGCTGTACAAAGCAAAACTAATACAGGATTTAAGAGTGCTTGAAAAATAAGTTTGCACAGTGCGATCTACAGCATAAATTACCAAGTCCTTTAAAAGTCTGAGACTGCTGTGGGAACAATAAAGGCCACCTATGTCATGTAGCCTGTGACTGTGCAGAGCGCTCCTGCCTATTGGATAATGCTTGGTGTTCAAGCAAACAAGATTGTTTCATGCAAATGTTTACACGCAAGCACTATTCGGGGAAATGGAGACCATGGAGCCTCTTATGTCAGTGAATATTACTGGTGGCAGAAGATGAAGATATTTGTGTATGTGGGTGAAGAGCAGGGGCAGCAGTGACCTGCGATGCAGTGACAACCAGACCATTGCTAAGACTGACTAATGCAGGGACCACAGCTGTCGACTGCGGTAACGGGAACTTCACATTCCCGGTTAACATCACATTCTCGTAGTATAACGGTAATGCCCACTTCTTCAGGATCTCAGTAAATGTGAAACACAATTAACAAAGGGCCCACATTAGATATTTAAGAGCGAAGTTTAACCTGAAGCTGCGTGTGAGCTTAGCTGCAACAATTATCACAGTCTATTTCTTCTGTAATGACGCAGTCCCCAAGGACCCCACCTTGGATGGGAACCAGCACAGGGACGAGCACGTGGCAGGGGCAGCGCACCTAGAACGGGAATGAGTGCGGGAACGAGCA